>JALIZH010023962.1:0-155375 GCA_030522465.1 Rhipicephalus appendiculatus | reverse complement strand
GAAGACTTGAAGTAGCATACGTCAACAACGGCAGCTTCCACGTCTGATTCGAAGGCATCTAGACCACGTCCAATAGAATTGTGGGCCTTATGAAGGCAGCTGTGTCCGACATCCATAATATATGGGCTTACTTCTTTTTATCTTAGTCCTCAACGTCTTCATCACGTTAGGCCCGTCACTGAAAAGACAAACAACATCATTCTGTGGTAGATCTTGGGTTACCCTTTTCACTTCCTCAAATAGGACATCCCCCGCAGGGGCGTCTGCGCAAGCAGTCGTTTGGTGTGTGGCGACACCACGGACCCGAGCTAACGGGGGGGTTTCGACCTCCTCCCACGCCCCGCCGTGCGTGGCTTAGCCGTGTCCGGGGAAAAGGGGATCCTGGGGGGTTGAGCCAACGCCGGGTGATTGGACCTTTAAGGCCCCCCGGCGGAGGCAACACATCCCTTTGGCCCCAGCTTCACGTAGACGGCACCCCTGGGCTGACCCACCCAGGGGAAATCGGCAGTCGCCTTTTCCTGTCTCTATCTCCCCTCACATCTTCGTCTTTCCCTCTCACTTTCAATCTTTCCTGTCCTCTCCTCTCTTCTTTTCACTTCCAATTTTCCAGGCGGCAAGGGTTAACCCTGTGTATCATATCCAGCCTTGGGTATATATATATGGTTATAGCGGCGGTGTATAGCTGGCGTCTGTAGGTTCTTAGAACCTGTAGCGCCCCCGTGTTGGGCTCGGTGGTGGGTGGCTACCACCGTCGCCGAATTTCGAAACCATCCTATGGCAGACGCTTTCCCTCATCTTCCAGATCGGCCTCTAAAAAGAGGTCGCACCGATGTACCTTTTCACTTTAATTTCCGTACAGACTTTGACAACTTTCCTCGTTTCCACGTTTTACACAGCGAAGGAACAACAAGTATGCGCAAACTGTCCCCTTTCCTGGTGTCAAAAACTCTAGTAGAAGCAATTGGCGAAGACTACAAAGCCTCAAAAATGACAAGCGGAGATCTCCTAATCGAACTGAAAAAGAAAGACCAAATAGAAAAGCTGTACGATCTTGTCAGCATCGGCAACACTGATGTTACGATCACTGCACACCGTTCACTAAACACCTGTAGGGGCGTCATCTCAGAGGAAGACTTCCTGAGCCTGAGTGACGAGGAACTCCTCGAGGGCTTTCAAGAACAAAATGTAATCAAAGTACAGCGTATCACAATCAGAAGAAACAACGAACAGCTCCCAACTAAGCACATTATTCTCACGTTTGGAACAAGCAATCTCCCCAGCTCCCTTGACGCAGGATACTTAAAGATCAATGTCAGACCATACATACCGAACCCCAGGCGCTGCTTCAAGTGCCAAAGGTTCGGCCACGCATCACAATCATGTAGAGGTAAAGAAACATGTGCCAAGTGCAGCGCCAATGACCACCCATCTGAGAACTGCAAAGAATCCCCGTGTTGTGTCAACTGCCAGGGTGATCACCCGGCCTATTCTCGATCTTGCCCTTGCTGGAAGAAGGAAAAGGAGGTGATTGCACTCACCATAAAAGAGAAAATTTCATTTTTTGAAGCGAGGAAGAGGCTCGCACTCTTGCCTCTGAAAAGCTTTGCCAGCGTGGTGCGGCAGGGGGCAGCACCACAACGGCCTCGGGAGCCTACAGTGTCCACGGTCAGTGGTCCTGTAGCAGCTCCACCTGCCCCCTTGATGGAAGCAGCGTCTGCTGCTCCATCCACCTCAAAGGGCCCGCAGACTCCGGTCTCGCTGGGCCCTAAAATCAATCGAACGCCACGGCCTGAGACTCGCGTCTCAGCGCCTAGCTCTCGATCTTCCAGCGCCTCGGACAGGGCGATGGAAGTCGATCCGAAGACATCGGTGTCATCGACACCGAAAGACAAGCGCTCCCTGGAGCGCGCCAAACAGGAAAAGGTCCCAATAACCATGAAAAGCAAGCGATAACCAAATGGTTATCGCATTTGTCTATAGTGTCAGTTCTTAATAATGTCACCTATCATATTTAGTTTTATCCAAACAATCCCCACAAGTACATTTGCTTACTTTTATTTCATCATGGCTTTTATCGCACATTGGAACTGTAGAGGTTTACTTCATAATTTAGGTGACATAAAGGACATTATCAACGATTTCTCACCAGTGGCTTTCTGCCTCCAAGAGACAAATCTTGGTGCAAAACATGATAATTTCCTGAAGGGCTTTAAAGTAGCCCGAAAGGACCGCGAACATTGCAGCCGTCTTTCGGGAGGAGTAGCCATAGTAGTGCAGGGCAGCATTCCCACGCGAGATGTCCAAATAAACACATCTTTCGAGGCCGTAGCCGTCACCATTTTATCATACAAGACCGTCACCATCTGCTCGCTGTATATTTCACCTCACACCCTTTTCACCACTAAAAACTTAGAAAATTTAGTGGAACAGTTACCAAAACCATTTATTTTAGTTGGGGATTTTAATGCTCATTCCACCCTTTGGGGTAGCGATAAAACTGATCAAAGAGGGCAAATCGTTGAAGATTTCGTTTTGTCAAACGATATTTGCCTTTTGAACTCCGGCGCTTTTACCTACTTCTCACCAACCTCACGCACTTTTAGCTGCTTAGATCTTGCCCTATGTTCACCGTGTCTTTTTAGCGATCTTAAATGGGAAGTCCTGGAAAATTCATATGGTAGCGACCACCAACCCGCCATTATCAAACTCATGCCATCGTATCAAACACTGGCCACCAAGCCACGCCGGTGGAAATTGCAACTCGCAAACTGGCCGCTTTTTACACATCACGCAAACCTTGAACATATTTTTTCACCCGAACATTCTGTTCAGGAACTCAACAAAAAGTTCACTGACGCTATCATTTCAGCGGCGGAAAAGGCGATACCGCAATCGTCTGGGACTGTACGAAAGAAATTAAATCCCTGGTGGACAACTGAGTGCACCGAAGCCAAAAAAGCAACAAAACAAGGCCTGGGGAACCTTACGGAGGTACCCGACCTATAGCAACCTCATAAGTTTTAAACAGGCGAAAGCTAAAGCACGATATATCCGAAGGCAGGCAGAAAAAGAGTTCTTGGCACAAATACATATCATCCATTAATAGTTCAGCCACATCAAAACATATCTGGGATCAGGTGAGGAAGTTCAGAGGAGAATACTCATCGTACACAATACCACTGCTTACAAGTCCAGACACACAAACAACAATAGAAGACCAGGCCAACCTTTTAGGCGAACACTTTTACGATGTATCATGCTCAGCGAATTACACCAATGCATTCCTTAAATACAAAGAAAATGCTGAAAAACAAAAACTCCCCACTGCTACCGCCTCAAATGAATGTTACAACCATCCTCTCACACTACACGAATTACACAGGGTACTTTCCGCCGGTAAAAAAACGGCAACAGGGCCTGACCGGGTACACTACACAATGTTGGCGCACTTATCACAAGCATCGGCGGAGGCTCTTCTCCAATTTTTCAACAAAATATGGGAATCCGGCATAATACCTGAAGATTGGAAAAACGCGATAGTCATACCTCTCTTAAAACCTGGTAAACCCCCAACATCCCCGAGCAACTACAGGCCGATTGCATTAACAAGTTGTCTGGCAAAAACATACGAGAGCATTATAAACATTAGACTCACCTTCATTCTCACATCAACACAGCTTATAGACTCGCACCAGTGTGGATACAAAAAAGGCTGTTCCACCACTGACCATCTCGTTAGACTGGAACACGAAATACGAGATGCATTTCTACACAAACAGTACTGTCTCGCGGTTTTCTTCGACTTAGAGAAGGCGTATGACACGACGTGGCGATACGGGATTCTTAGAGACCTTGCAGACATGGGGATTCGTGGAAGAATGCTAAACTGCTTATGTGATTTCCTTTCTAATAGAACATTTCAAGTACGTCTCGGCACAGTACTCTCTCGAGTATTTGTCCAAGAAAATGGCGTGCCACAAGGTTGCATTTTGAGTACAACACTCTTCATAGTCAAAATGAACTCCATCAACAAGGTCATACCTCCCACAGTCATGCACTCCGTCTACGTGGACGATCTTCAGATCGCCTGTCGGGCCTCCAGCCTATCATCCTGTGAAAGGCAACTGCAAATAACAATCAATAAGCTTACAAAATGGGCTGACCAAAATGGTTTTCGTTTCTCGGCACAAAAAACTACCGCAGTTCTTTTCACGCAAAAAACGTGGATTGTACCCTGACCCTGCTCTTAAGCTAAACAACATTGAAATTCCGGTAAAACAAGAATACAAATTCTTAGGAGTTACATTTGACCAAAAACTCAACTTCCTTTCCCATATAAACGCACTAAAAGTTAAGGCAAATAGAGCACTCAACCTTCTGAAAGTGTTATCTCATAAACACTGGGGTTCCGATCGACTCTGCCTGCTGCGAATCTATCGTTCCATCGGCCGCAGTATCTTGGACTATGGTTGTGTCGTCTACGGCTCGGCACGGCAGTCTTACATTCGGCGTCTTGACCCTGTGCACAATCTCGGCCTACGTCTATCCAGTGGTGCTTACCGAACATCGCCAGTGGAGAGCTTATATGTGGAATGCAACGAACCTTCCTTGAGTCACCGAAGAGCATTACTAACTCTGTCATACGTCTTAAGAATAAGGTCGTCACCTGAACACATCTGCTACGAAATTGCCACACAGTGTAACTCGCGCTTACACTACCTAAACAAACCCAACCTAATCAAACCACTTGTCCTTCGCTTCGAGGAACATTGCCACATTTATGCCATCCCTGACGGAGCACTACACGTCGCTGTTAAACCACCAAGGCTGCCGCCATGGTTCGACCTGTCACAGCTTTGTGAGTTTTCACTAAGCCGTTTCAACAAAAAAAGCACCCCACCAGAACACATAATTCAAGAATTCTATACACTTCAGCACGAATATAGGGATTACGAAGAATTTTACACAGATGGCTCAAAAACAAAAAACCATGTGGGTATAGGGATCGCGACAGCGGAAAGTGCAGTTTCTGTGAGAGTACCTCGTAGCTTTTCCATTTTTTTCAGCTGAAGCTTATGCCTTGAGCGAAGCAGTTCGAAAAATCATCGCTGGCAAATACAAGAAAGCAATCATATACACCGACTCACTAAGTACACTAAAAGCTCTACATATAAAATCGGAATGTGAGCCATTAGTGGGTGACATTTTAAACATGGTATATTTAAACAGCCAGGCAGTTTCCATCCGTTTCTGCTGGGTCCCAAGTCATGTTGGGATACCTGGAAACGAAAAAGCAGATATGTATGCTTCATTGGCAGCCGACAAAACAGTAGCCAATGTGAAAATTCCCCTTAAAGACATCCAGAGAACAATTCGTCTAGCTCTACTAGCGAAATGGCAACAACAATGGGACACATGCACGAATAACAAGCTCCACATGGTGAAGCCCGTACTTGGAGAATGGAAGACGTGTCGTCACCAGGAACGGTCTGTTGAGGTCATATTAGCCCGACTCCGTATTGGGCACACACACCTGACCCACAACTTTTTACTTAAAAATGAACAACAACCAACATGTGAAAAATGTCAAGAACCATTGACAGTTATACACATACTCATCACATGTCCCCACATTGAAACGTACAGACAAAAATATTTTGGCCAACTATACAAACAACAAACGCCTTTTCACCCTGCTCTACTTCTTGGAGATGATCCCCTTGTACCCTTGTCTTCTGTGCTGAACTTTTTAAAGGAATGTGACTTTTTAAATAAGCTGTAAACGACATCATTTCACCGTTTCATTACATATAACCTTGTGTCTGGCGCAGCATAGCCTCAGCTGCTTTTGCGCCATAAAAAAAATCAAATTAACTAACTAACTAAATAGGACATCCGCTGTGGCGGATCCTAATCGACATGACGCTACATGTTCCACAACATCTGCTTTTGTCACAGGTGAGAAGAAGCGCACCACAACATCGAGCTGTTGATAACGCTGCTCAGGTATAGGCATTTTTAATTACAGCGGTACTGTAGAAAGTATCTTGCTTGTTCAGCTGATCAACAATAAGTTGCTTGAAGTGAGGGCCGAGGCCGTCCGAAACAATATACAAAGCCTTCGTTCTCTTGCAACAAAGCTTTTTAGCAAATTCAGAGTCTGGAAACATCTTAGGATACAGTGACGTGGCAGTGTCTGCCCAAGAGTATGCAATCCCCTTCAGAGTGGTTCTGAGAACAGAGAGTCCGCTTCAGGTACACGGTCAGTTGGCGATGTCACCCCTTTAGGCGAAAAGTCCTTACTTAAGTGCGTGGTCGTTGGTTTTTTCAGAAGCCCAGAAGTGTCACGATGTTGTTTAGCACATCGAATGTGCCGCTTGCCTGTTTCGTGTCTTTTAATGGTTGTGACCCCATGCTGCTTGCAGTTGATGCTATGGTTGCACAAAGTGTAAAAGCCAGTCAACCGACATTTCACGACACCACACAGGGATGGTGTCGCCATTTACATCCGACTCATTCACAACGTCCTTGGTGAATTTAGTGCACGAAATTTAAAGAAAAATAAAATATACATGTTTAACATAAGGGTGCTGGAATGCATCACCATGTCCGTTCATAATCTTTTATATTCGAATAACCTACAAATTACAAGCGCTATTCATTAATTTGCCTCCTTGATTTTCTGGCCTCTTGTGAATCTACGTGGTTAAATCGTAATTGCGACGACTGCCCGACGTAATGTCCGTATTCGCTCACGTACAGACGTCAGACTCTGGAGTTTTGCACACACTTAGCGCCACCTGTCGGAGTAGTTTTGGGTAGTACAAAGTCCGGCCCCCCTTGTACACTTTGCTGTGCAACCAGGCGCAACTAGCGAGTCGGAAATAACTATTAACCTAAATATTTGGTGTGTTGGCGTGTTGAACACTCAGAAGAGCTACGAATTTCTTTCCGCTAGTCGGACGCGCAACCGATCCGCCATGAAGTGCGTGTCAGAACGACGGCGAAAACAAGAGCAGACGCAACAGCTCCGCGCGCTACGAAGAAAGGCCAGAAAGGCTTCGGTCGACGCTACTGTTGCGTTGTGAATTGCCGGGGACGTAAAGGACTTCAGTTTTACCGATTTCCGTAGCTGTTGCACAAAGCAGAACGGCGAGAGCTCTGGATAGGGGCCGTTGCGAACGTGTTGGGTAAGCGAATTACTCGCGTTCTCCACAGCCGGTCGCGCGAGAAAGTGTGATAATGTGGGTCTCATGTTAGTGTGTTGAGTAGCCTTGACGTAGAACCATGGTAACCTTGACTATGAAGCCCAGCAGAGCCTCAGACCGCGGTGCACGCCGTGCAGCCGTTAAATGCAGACTGGTGAAGCCCGCGACCACACATAATCTGAACAGGTCGTCATCACACAGCATCGCGCACGTTCGCATTGAAGGTTCAAAGTTCCGGCTTTAACTACGAAATGCTAACACGTGCGTCATACGAGTAAATCGCAAAATGTTCGTCGTGACCACCGTCAGGTTTTTCTTGCCCGTGGTCTACGCGATTGCCGGAGCTATCTCGGAGGCCTCGGTTTTGCCTTTCGTTGTACACCGAGAAAGTGGACACGCAGGTATCCCCATTTGCAGTATATACAAACGGAAGACAACCGTCAACAGTACATGCGATGATGCCTAATAAAACAGTTCAACGCACTGGAAGCGAGAGATGGATGGAGAATGCAACTGCAAATGCGGAAATTGCCGGGACCATTCATGCCTGATAAAGCGAGCTTTGTATCACTGATCGTAGGAAACATTGCTCGTGTATGTACCTCATCGCTTTGACATTATGTATATGCCCAAATTTAACGCAATTAGGCGTTACAGAAAGCACGTCGGAGTGCCTCGGCCTATGTACATTCGCTTGCGACGGCTCTCTTTGCACTACCCAGTTATGGCCACGACGGCGATGAGAGCGCTGGTGGCGGCGTTTTTCGCAGCGCCGCCTGGGCAGAGTCTGGCGCCTATAGTGGCAGGTTACTGGGTGCCAGTATCACGTTTTGTCGACCCTGAACTCGCGGTCGTTATGGCCAGTGGCGCTCTGTCCCGCGAAACGTCTTTCGCCCCTTCGCTGATTCAGATTCCGACTTCCGCGCCAATACGGCAAAGAACGCCGACCACGAAAAGCGTGATGACAGCCACCGATGAAAGCGCCAGTTCGTGCGACAGCCCTCAGCTATCTATGTGCCCAGAACGCGTGTGCCGCAGCACCGTCATAATCGTAATGTGCACATTTTGAATAGCGACAACCTCAACACACAACGCCGCCTCAGAGCGCTAAAAGCGCGTTTCTTCCAGAAACAAAATCACCTAACGATCGCTGCTTTCACCAAACACGGTAACAGTGCAGGGCGAGCCCGAAGAACACTCTGACGGCAATGCCTGCATAAAAGTCACAGTTTCACCTCTATGGCGAAGCAATGAATGCGATTGCTAGAAATTAGTTTGTCACACGAAGACCGACAAGCAACTCGATACTTGCAACGCGCCGCCGCAGCACAAAGAAGGACGCTCGAAAAGGACGCACAGGTATACACAGGACAAGCGTGAACTAACAACTGTCGCAATTGTTACGTGTTTGTGCTTGAGCAACGCGCTGCGAGTGTCCACAATGCAGTGTCCACAATGCAGAAGCCAACGCTGTTGTTGTTGTTACCTCTGACATGGCTCATACCAACTCAGGGGATTGGCCAAGGATTGATTATATGTTGTTGTTGTCGCCTACGAGAAGCTGATTATATGACTTTTCGACGCTGTCTGATACTTCTTTTTCTTTTAAACTGCGGCACGTGGAATGACCCCTCTGCGTCTCCTGCCACGCAGTGGCGTCTGACACCAAATGTGCCTGGTGTTCTTTTTTTTTCTTCTACATCATGCGTGGTACAGAAGGGAGCCACTTTTTCGTGCGCATTTCGAGGGCAGTTTTCAATTTGAAAGAAACTGTAAAAGCGCTGCGTCATAGAAAACACGCTCAAGCTGTGCCGAGATGTACGTACCGCGAGCAGCAAATGGTGCATATGAATAGCTCGCCGTTATATCGCTGGCGCGAGCATGGCGTGTGGCTGTGTTGGCTAGCGCAGCAGGTTGCAGGTCGCTGGTTCGAATCCCCGGTCAGGTGGTTTGGAACAAGCCGCACCAGGCAACCTCGTCTTCCTCTTCCTCTTGCCCGGCTCATACCACAACCCGGCTCATACCGTAGCAATATGTTCAACTTGTGTACCCATCATTTCAGATTCGAAGCGTGGCTTCATTACGCGAACAGGCCAGGCCTGCAGGAGAAGCCGAGAAGCCAAGTGCAAGCCACCTACGTGATGCGCTCGGAGCACTTCACAAGGGGCTGTTTTACCAGTGATGCTTTCAAAAGGCTCGCACGAGGCGCAGTCCCCTCTATTAAATTGCAAGAGCCTAAGCCGAGGCCCTAGGTTCACCCAGGTGAATAGAAGTTCGCATTGAACAATCATTACTGTGGCTCCTCGCTAATAACCACATAAATGCGTTCAATACGTTTGAGTGTATAGTTGTACCTTACCTATTATGTTTTATATTACAAACTTTTTTGAAGAGCTCAAGCAGCATACTAAGCCACATGGAAAATGACATTGATTCAAATCAGAGTGCCTTGCTTGTTAAGTAAATATTGTGAGACAGCGTTCAGGCAGCAACACTCTTCTTTACAGACCCTCGAGGCTCAGCCTCGCTGCTCAGTACCAAGCGGTGATGATGAGTACTTACGGGTGATATGATGAAGTGCACGAATAAAGCTCACAAAATAAGAGCAAAATCTGCAATGTAAGGATGAATGATGTGCTTCAGCATTGTTTTTTAAGGCTAAAATTGGTCCAGGTGATGCGCATATCCACTCTGCGGTACAGAACTTTTTTACAGGCATACTCACAAAGTACCCTCTGCTTTAACACGGTAAGCACTTACAATGTATGTAATGTAAGTATACTCCAAATAGTGTTGTCAACTCATTTCCAAAGCATTGATAGTATTTGTCACTGCACACTACTGCCGAGCCTCCGTGGCAGCGGGAGCAGGAGACAGCAGTCCAGGAGGTAGGAAAGCTGCATTTTAAGTTCTAAACAACTAATTGCCAAAACATCTTGTTTATTACCCTCAACAGCTGCTGCTTCTTACCATATAGTTTATGGCTCAAAAGCACTGCTAATTTCACCCGTGTTATTTCAACATCTGCAGAGGCTATGGCAGACGCATTGAGGAGTTTTCGAATAGGGGCCCCAGTCGTTTTGGGTCCCCACAGTGATAGCGTCGACGCCACTGCGCATGCGCGAGACCCAAACAGGGTTTGTGTCTTGTGTTGGGGATGCTATTTCTCGAATTTAGCGGGAGTCCCAAAGCCTGCCTCAAAAGCTTTGCGTCAAACAAACGTGATGGCACCCCCCTCCAACGAGGGCCCACGGCCATGACTACAGTGACCTAGAATACGGGGTGTCCAAAGCGCCGTAGACCCTATTCGAAAACTTCTATCTCCTGCTTGACCCAAAGCGAGCACACGCAAAGGGCTTTGGGGCCCCAAACTTTTCGGGCCCTTATTCGAAATATCCCTATTATTCATTGCAGAAACAACCTCTGTAGAGGTGATTATTTTGTGATTAAAAAGAACATCAGCTATGCCAAGTATTCACAAGTAACTGCGTTAACAAAGCAAGAATAAAATAAATCCATGTACAACCTTAGCAGACAGAACAGAATAAATGTCAATGTTGCCAATACCACCAAGACGCTTCCGATGTATAGTGAAGCGAAAGAGGCATAAGGACAAGATGAGTACCTGTGAGGATTGAATGCAATCCAAGGTGGCCATATCAATGTTTGATCACGCCAGTTTTACTGAAAAACTTTGCATCATACTACGGTACCACTGCATGGGAAAAGCATTCTTTACAATTGCAATTACACATGGTCTTTCACCGTATTCTCATTGAAACAGGCCACTTGTAAATTATCTGTGAATTCGAGAATGTAGTTTGTTTTGTCTCGTAGTGGTGCCGCATTTTTACCTTCGCTGAGCATATGTATTGTAAAACTGAATTTTCCCTGGTCGGTTACCAGCAGCCCTCCACCTATGCAGAATGACGAGTTCTGCTCATTTGGTAGGATTCTATTTGCTCTGCTGCATTACCACATGTTCCTCCTTAATACATGACATCTCAGTTGTATTGGTTTACTTCGTATCAATGTTTTGCCTCTGGCTTCGTTACCACGCTCGAGTGCAAAACAGTATGGCGGAACGTTGTGATCTGTTGGTGAACACACAAAAAGAGAAAAAAGAGTGAGAGAAGATTTATGGGAAAGCAGACAGGTCAGCCTGAGCTAGTGCGCTCTAGCCTGCCACTCTGCACACAGGAAAAAGGAAAGGGGAACAAAAGGGTGGTGAGGGGTGATGATGGGGAGCGCGTATATACAATAACTGTATCATAGTGGTTTCGCTAGAGTAGCTACTATTCATAACACCAAGACAAAAAGCTGGTTTGATAACTTGATTTTAGATGCACGCAATGTTGTGACATATAGGACCTGCTGTAGTATTTCCCATTGATTTTTTTTTTGTAATTTTCAGACGATGACTTCCACACAGGAACCACACCATCTTCTACAGCGGCTACTCCAGCTGCCTCACCAGCAACGCCACCACTGATGACCTTGGCCTCAAGGGCCACGCCAACAAAGGCCATACACTTAGGCGCACCCCCCAACATCAAAGCCAGCCAGTGTAACAGATGAGTGTTAGTCTATTCACTGAATTACATGTTGTTTCGCAATAGGTACTTTACTTTCAAAGACGTGAGAATAGAACTTACTGCACATTTAACAATTTTAATGACTTCATCTAGTTGGGCAGACATAACATGATATGAAGAACCATGTTTTACGTCTATTGATAGAATAGATTGGCATTTGAATGTAACATTCTCCTGTGGGTATGTCAGCCACACAGAAGGTTTGGAAGCACCTATAGTTCGACAATATATATAGGCGATGCAGTAAAACCAAACATTCCCACATAGTTTACTGTACCAGTTAGAGCAAGGTGTCACTGATCCACCTCCTAAAATATCTTCAGTGACGGCTCCTTAACTTCACAACATGCAAAGCAGCACAGGTAAAAGTAATGGTATGTTTTTCAAAAATATCTGAAAGGTACTCCTGTTTAAAAAGGAGAGGTGAAAAATTCATGAACGCAGGGTGTGGCTGGAGCCGACGCTTCGACAAGCGGACTTGTCTTCTTCAAGGGTTGAACTTCAAAGCTGTTGCAGCCTTGAAGAAATATCCGAAATGATGTTAAAGAGCATACCTAATTCGGAAGTTGACCTACAGGTAATAAAAGATGCGATTTATTTTATTTTCATGCTGAAAGATGCATTAAATCACAAGAATAACATGATTAACTTTGCTTTCAAGGTCCTGCTGGTTCCAGTGGCCTCCCTGGGTTTCCACAAACACCAGCCACTACAGCATTGTATTTACACATGCCCACAGGTCTTGAAAACACGCCAAAACCAGCCCGCAGAAAACACGCTTCGGCATAAACCCCTAGAACCAAAAAACGTATGGATAACCTTGTGAATTCCATTCTTCCATTCACCAAAAGCCTATCGCTTCGTGGGGGAGGTGCTTCAGTCGCCGCGTGTGAGGACATTGAGGCGCTGGCTGGCAGACATCCCAAGGACACCTAGCATCATAACCGGTGCCATAGACACAATTGAATTTATGAGTAAGGTTTGGACAATTGAAGACAAATCATATTGTCTGCTATTTGATGAAAAAGCTCTGAAACTAAATTTAATGCATCACCAGTCAAAGGACATTGTAATTGGCTTTTCAGACGACGGAATTAGCAGGACTTCTGGTGTGGCCAACCCAGCCTTTGTTGTGGCTGGGTCTGGCATATCGAGAAGTTGGATGCAGCCGGTGGTTTTGTGGTGTCTCACAATGCAACACCAGCCCTTATGATGCGACGGCTTTTGCTAGACTTAATTCAACAACTTGAAACGAAATGTACTTTGGTAAAATCAGTAAAATCATATACGTCATCAGACCTCAAAAAAGGTGAATTTGTCAAAAATGCGTGTCCATTCCTTACATGAGCCCTTTTTTACCGTTACCAATAGAACAGTATTTTTCTTCTTTGACACTCCGCACCTCATCAAAAGCACAAAAACAATTTTAGGCGACTAAAGCTTACGATTGGCTCAGAGGTTGTGGACTGGGGACACATTAAAACCCTGTACAAAAAAAAACTCGTCACACAGGTCCGCCATCAAACAAACCTACTGAGCACTTGAAGAGCAGATTGGCTAAAAAGCTCCGCGAAAAACACATCTACAGGATGCCCGTCACTGACATGAGAGTGAAGTATGCAACTCAGATTTTCAGGGCATCTGTTTCCGTCGAATTACTCACTCTCATGGCCATTGGAGAGCTTCCTGTAAATTCGAAATCTGCTGCAGAGTTCGTAGAATGAATGGACAAGCTTTTTGACAGCCTCAACAGTTCTTCAGTAAGGAAACAGGACGACCAAATGAAGTATGCCATGTCGGACGACACTCACCATCAAGCTTTCCTTGAGCAATGCAGAACTTGGATTGCTGCCTGGAACTTTGGTGGTCCTCAAGACAAGCAGGCACACACCATCAAGGGATGGCAAATCACAATCAAAGCACTGCTTTTGCATGGGCAGGATCTAAAAGAGAATACGGCTTCTGAAATCAGCTAACACATTTGGAGAACTTCTTTGCCATCATTCGCCAAAGGCATGGTTGCAACAAAGCACCCTATGTGTACGAATTCACAGCAGCCCTAAAACATATTTGAATTAGAAAGCTTTTCCGGCTATCTGCACAGGGAAACTGCGAGGTGACGACAAACATATTCCTCACCAACACTGACGATGCTTCTGGATTAGTGTCACTAAGCAGCACACCTGCTGTTACCCAGATCACCCTTCATGACTTGTATAATTATGCACAGGCACCTTCACAAGAACCAAGTGATATGATATATGAGAGGCTCATATGTCACTGGAACACTTGCAAAGCACTTTTTTCGCCTGAGGGCCACTGACTGCACATGCAACAGCACATTGGACAAAGATGCTGGAGTACTCTGTGGAAAATATTTACTTTCTTGCATTGCTCAAGGAAGATGGCGTTCCAGAGCACCTGTTCAGTGCCATATCAGCGGCCACTGAAGAGTGCATAAATTACATGTAGCAGATCAGCAGCCACTTCAAGCGCGAAATCCCCTACACTGTACATTTCACTAATGTGCGCAAGCAGCTAATTCAGGTCATGCCAAAGAAGCCAGATCTTCTCTGTTCCCCTGGCGGCAACACGAAATTCTTACACGTTTTGTAGCAAGAGGCTCTGTTGGTACATCGCATTTCTTGACAAAAACACAGAAACCAAGTCCAGAAGAAGTGCTGCTGCAAGAAAACCCGCAAACTTAAAAAACAAAATAACTGATATAACATTCCTAATCACAAATATTTCAAAGAGTGACCCTGTACTGAAGGGCTTTAAGTAATTTGAACAATCTGTGTTCTTTATTGTGCACTGACATCACACCTTACACGAACTGCCAGAATTTAACTCCTTCTAAAATGCAACCATTGCGGCTGAAACAAAACATGCATATTTCGGGTCAACAGCTGAGCACCGTAAACACTGCGCCACTGTGGTGCCTTTTTCTCGTTTTTGTTCTAATTAGCAGCTTTGTGTATGTGAACATACATAGCGAAATGCCTTTGAGACTGCCTCTTCAGTGGTTGCATACATATGTGCCAGACAGAACCGAAAGGGGTGTGTGCAGAAGCTGTAGTCTTGATCTATGATCTTGATGACATGACTACTCGTGATGAACGCTGCATTGTCTTGACTTTATTATTAATGTAATTTACAGACATTTCGCACTTCCGTTGCATACCCAATTTCGGCGTCTTTTGTAACTTATACAATGTAACTCTAGACTATGCAGTGTATTTTGTCTGTCTTTATATATGCGAAGGTTATATGCATACATTGCGTTACCTCGGGTTGGTGAAAAGTGTGCCAACATGTGCTCTGCTCCGCACCTGCACTTTTGGGAGAGGGTTTGAACGTGCTTGCCTCATGGGTGTCAATGTTGGTTGCTTATTGTCCGTACAATATACATTCAAACGTAAAGTATGAAGAAAGGATACAATAACGACACAGGCACTTTTTTTTTCTTTTCTTTCTTTTGCAATGTGACCATGACCCGCACTTTAATGCATTTATACATGTTATACAAGCGCTATCAATCGACGCATGTCGCGTCTTGTTGCAAAACAACTTTTTCGAATGCCTCAGTACATTTCTTGCAGGACGCGGAGATGGTAAAATCTATCGTGACATGTATATGTAGTCGACGCGTTCAATCTGTTACAATATCTTTATTCATATACCACGTCAGAATACATGTGCATAATATGACCCAGGCCCGTAGCCAAGGGGGGGGGCGCCTAAGCCCCCCCCCCCGAAATGCGGATGAAGGGAGGTGGTTTACCGCGAATAAATAATAAAAATAGGTAGTTTTCAAGGTTTTCAACGGGTGGGCCCCCCTCCCCTCCGAAAAAAATTTGTGGCTGCGGGCCTGATATGACCGTTTGCGTATGTATAGGGGTGTCACAATGCCCGATTCTCATGTCGATGGAGCCGGGTCGAAATCGAGTTTCTCGATCGCGAATGCCTTATTTACACACGCTCTAAAAGAGGTCCAATAACGGTCACGAAATTCAATACTGAGCGAGCCTCCGTCACGATCACAGCCAGCGCAGTGTTCGTGTGACACCCGTACATATTTTAATGACGTGCTATTGAAATGGAAATGGTTCTATTACAGGCGTACATAAACTGATTTGAACTGCAGTCTGCAGACCCTGTCTGTGTCATTTGCTCAGATTGCAAACTGTGGGCGCCTAAACGGAACTATGGAAATGCTGCTGTGATAAGGTATTTTGTGTATCTGCAATGTGCGCTGTCCTCCTCCAGTGGTCGCGCAACTACGACGCTCTACAAACGTCTCACTACATGGAGAGAACACGTATGTGGAGTTCAAGAAAATAAAGGTCATCAAAACGATTATAAACCGTTTAAAATGCTCTACGAGCACGGCCTACCCACCACAAGCCATCAATAAGCTGCCGAATACGAGCAGCCATGTTGTATTATTTGTGGTTCGGCACGATGCGACTGGCGAACAGACGCTAATCGCTGGGGCCAACAAGATCCTTTGCGCAATGAATTCTTTAGTCGCACAACTGCTTCAAATTCACAATAGTATAACACTTAGTTTTAAACGAAGCGTGTTATTTCATTACTGTTATTGGAATCCTTGTTACTGCTGCAAATCACATACATTTTATTTTATAAGTGCGATTACCTACATAATCCAGACTACGCTACAGTCGCTTCCAAATTATTGCCCCCATAGGCTCTATCAGGATGCCACTGGCTTGGCAGCGTCTCGGGCCTAGTTCACCTCGCGCCCGCTCTGGCGCCACTGCTCCAGTGTAGCCGTCCACAGAGAAGGGCTTGCACACACGCATTGGCACGCGCCACAGTGACATTGATCAGGCCGTAAATAACGTGTTTTGTAGTTGAACATTACAGACTCAATACTGGAGTCGTTATTAGAAGTGCCTATTACCCCAAATATGTGAATAATTTGCCTAAGAGTGCCAATATTTCCTAGAATGCTCTCCACGTTTGCGGTCCGTTTGTCTCAGCTGAAATTAAGTGTCAGTGATCCCGTTAGGCAGGTAATAGCAGGGCAGATTCCGAGGGCTGACGTATAGGCCCACCGAAACGCACCACGAAAGCACGGACACTTTAAATGTAGGTCCTTTCAGTGGGCCAGCAAACGCCGGTGGTGATCCACAGACCGAGTGGGAGCCAAGAGTTGACTACACAAACAAACAGTATTCTCAGTTAGGGCAGTACAAACATCACGCACACTTGCACATTCGGCAGGTGTAAATCACAACTCAAACATCACTTAGATGGTATTTAAAACAACGGGCATGCATAACAGAGATCATGAATACAAGAACACTTAAGTATTACAATCTCATGCATTGATGAACACTTACAGGCCTTGAATATTCACCACACGTGTCCATTCCACAATTCTTCGAAAGTATCTCGAATATTGCTCTTCCTGCGAATACTCAAACGAACTCCAGCGCTCATCGTCGTCGTTTCCGGCGCCACTCTTCAGAGCAGTGCTCTCACGGCGTCGCCACTCGACTCTTCAAGATCGACTGGCCGCACGACTCACTCTAACCACACAACTTAGCCGACTTCAACATCCTGTCCTACCCTCCGTCGTCTCTCGTTTGGATCCTTCCCGGTTTCGCGAACATTCCAAGTGATCGTTCGGCGCGTAGCATGTAGCACAGCGAAAGCGAGGCGAAAGGGATCCCTCTCGCCGGTTCGTCTGCGGAAAGGATCGGCCCCACTAGTATGTCTCGAATTCCCCCGATCATCTGCGCGAGCGTTGGGCTGTCGAAACAGCGTCTTCGGTGTAGAGGGTAAGGGCACGCCCCGGGCGCCTTTTGATACTTGTTTTGTGTTGTCTTTTCTAGAGGCGAAGCTCCTCAAGGTGTGAGTCGTTCCATCCTCCGTACATAGTATGTAGCCACCTCTAGTTTATGATTTCCTCAATAGATGGCGTTGTGTGTATATCTCCTTGGAAATAATATCACTAGATGGCGTTAGTGGTTTTTAGTACACGTTGATGATTAAAGATGATAGATGGCGCTGTTATAATAAGAAAAGGGGCTCGCTCTTGGCGCACTTTCTCTTTCGCTCGGAGTCGCGAAACCAGGTTAGCCGGTATCTGCGGAGCATGCGGCGGCTCCGTTACCCACGGCGGCACAACCCATAGCCAAGGACGCGTGGCTTTCACAACTCACAGCAGCGTTCTGTGGCGATGCATGCGGAGGCGAGGCGTTGCGTCGAGCACTGGTGTGTACTTCGGCGTCTGAGTAGGTGGCATCGTCTTCCTCTGTCGTGGAACGCGTACTGGCGTTGTCGCTGAGGCTGGGAGCGCCCGGAACACAAGTCGGCGACGCTCGTGCCCAGCTCACGATCGAACACTCAGGACACGGTGTAAGAAAAATAATTTAGGTGTGGACACTCCGCCCCATGGCGCGTCCAGATAATGTTCGGCGCTTTCGGTCTCTCTAGGACCCCACGTCGCAGCGTCCCCCCACGCAACTGCGGCCGGCGTATGTACTACAGAAAACGAGCTGCGCACGTAGCGTCTGTGCCTAATGCGGAGGCAAACGCGGCATGCGTTTCTAGCTCTAGTTGCCAGCGTGCACAGTGATTTAAAAAAATACAACGAGAAAAAAGAAAGAAAACCGTGCATTCGCCTCGTCGCGTTCGGTGCCTTTAGGCCCCCGCGTCGCAGCGCCCCTTCGCTTTAGTGCCACAAAAATGCGGCCGGCGCATGTACTAAAGCCGAACATTATCTGGACGCGCTCTCCGTCGCGGCGAGCGGAGAGTGTCCACACCTCAATTATTTTTCTTACACCGTGACCTAGGATCATGCAAAGACGTGACACGTGTTGTCACGTCTATGCATGATCAGTGGGCAATGTACGGGGGGATTCACTGTTACCCGAATGATCCCTCCGAGCTTCGCCCACTCACCATCATTCACTTCGTGGATATGCTGTGATTGTTCGTTGTGTGCGCCCGCCGAGGGGAAGGGTCAGCGCATTGACTTGACGCTGTCGTCAGCATTCGGCGGCGCGCGCCTGTTTTAGCACTCGTTTGCGACAAAAACAAGCGCTGTATTACAAATATTACGCTTCCCGACACTGTAGGTCGCAGGGCAATACGTAGTAATTCACAGTAGCGTCTTTCCTCGTGTTCGAGTTGCACAGCGGCACACCACAGCTTCGCGACATCGCACCACTGCAAAAAAACCGTCTGCCACACACGCGCACATCAAAGAACCGTACTCAAGCACAGGAAACATGAGGCAAGCTCCCCACACGCGATCGCACACAAACAAGTCACGATAAATCACACGAAAAAGCACACGGACACGCATAAATCCTGAGGCAACCACATTGTAACACGAAGTGTCGTCTGCTTTGCACACTCGAGTAGGGTCGCCCGCCCGAAAACAGCAGCCGCAACTGTGAACTCAACCGAGACGCGCTCGCCCATGACGACGACGCGACGTACCAGGCCATACCTGCTTGCTTTATGTAGCGGCCGTGGTACTGCGTAGTTTAACTCATTCGGCTTTCAGTATTGTTGTAGTGATGGAAAGACCTAGCGGTTCATTTTCCAAAATTGGTTATTTTATTTATAACAATCAGCTTATTTCAACTACCAAATTACCCGGGGCTACGAGTTATGGCTGCTTCAAGTTATAGTGCGTTGTTGCTGTCTTTGTCACTTGCAGTGTTGTTGATGTCTTCTTCATTCTTGCAGAACGAGCGCGAACCTCCAAGACGTGGACCAGTTCAACGGAAATGGCACTTCATGTCCAGAAACTAGCAGTTCTGGTGTGAATTACATTGAAGACAATGCGGATGCTTCCGGTGTTCATACTGCCCCTATACAGGAGGGCGGGAGTGCAGCAACTTCACCACCAGCCGACAGGGCACTGTGTCTTTCAGCAAAAAAAGCAAAAGCGGCCGAGATAAGGCGTTCGAAAAAGAAGTAAGTACCCTAGGAGAGATGGGCTCGAAGAAGGCAGACGCTTCAGAACTCTTTGGGGCATTTTCTAGGAGACAAGCACCGACGGTGCTCACAGCGTTCATGAAGGCAGTTCGATATGAAACGTCTCCAAGTTGCGGCTCGCTATGTCGACAACTAACAAAGGAGTCATTTTAGAATAGTGGCGAATTGTAAGTGCATTAAAATAAAGGAATTTCAGCGCTATGTGCAAAAACAAAATGAGCTATGTACACATATATTGTCATGCAATTTTTGTTATGTTGCCTGGAAACCTTTTCCCAGCAAAACAGTTCCCCACTATTGAGACACTGTGCTCACAATGCATCCTCACAATTGGGTTTATCAATTTTCAAGCATTTCCACTGCCAGGGTACTCTGCATATTGCTTGTGCATCTGCAATACTGATCGAGCACTCCTCCGTGCACGTGTTGGGCGTAGGCCAAATGTGGCCGAGTCGGTGTCTAGTGATGTTCTCCATGTACATTCAATCACATTTCCATATGCATCTTCGTCGTCAGCAAATTGAACTGAACTGTTTGAATAGCGTCCACTGGGCTCCATGCACAATTTCTTACGCAGAAATAGCCAGGCCGTCGAAATTGTGCAACACAGTTCGGCGTTTTCAGGACTCAGGTTAATGGGCATTCTCTACGCATCCCCTGAAAAGGGAAAACAAGCATGTATACAAAGCAAGGTGGTTGCTACGAACAAGAAAAATCGCATGGTCATGCTCAAACACTTTTTTGGTTGTGCCAAGTAAACAACGCAGGAAAAAAATCTGACGTTATATAGAAGTAAAAACAAAATTCAAGCGTCTGCCTGAAGTTTTCGGCGGTAGCAAGAAAGTAGGAAACGGTGTCTTTAACCGCTCATCAGAAACAAAGCAAAACAGCAGGTACAGTCAACCACAAAAGTTTACGGATCACGTGAGCGCGTGCCAAACTGCCTGTCCGCGCTGCCTAGCGGCCCACCATGTACCGGATGATCTGCTATGCGTCGGGAGCGGTATGGGAAGCCGAAATCAACCTACGAGCTGCTCGAAGACTTGCTGCACAGATGACTGAATTTTGGTGGTCACGGTGCCTTCAAGAAGTCCTCGGCTGTAGCAGAGTAACAGGCAAGAACAAAGGGCGAAGAGGATTTGTCGTCCTGGGAGATGCGGTTCTGCCTGAAGAAGTTGCCTGAACTATCAGCAAAGGACCAAAGTACAGTTACGAACCTTCAGTACCAGTCCACGACCTACTAGCGATTAACCGCAGTATCTCAACCCAGGTCGACCAAGAGGGACGTGAAAGATGCCTTCTAGATGGCGTAGAAGCCCTTAACAAAACAGTGAACACGAAGCCCACCAAGAACGCCAAGGATCCGACTAAAAGTGTCGTTACTTTCACCAAGCAGGACAATCTGCGGTTGATCCAGGCTGACAAGAACGGAGGATTTGTAGTTTTAAGAGAAGACGACTTCTACAAAAGGGCCGAAGAAGTCATCGCAAGAATTTTGTGCGTGAGAGACTCAGTGCGACAAGAATAAAGGGCAGAGCAGCTGCAATGTCCAAGGGCCTAGAATTGAGTAAGCTTGCAGGTTCAATTACAGGGTGTAAAAAGAGAGCGCGTACAGTTTTCTTCACTTCAAAGACCCACAAGGACTCGGTTCCTTTTAGAACAATTGTCAGCGAAAAGATGTCCTGGCAGTGCCTAATTAGGCAGTTCCTGGAGAATGATTTGAGTGCCCTGCGTGTTTATGATCCATTTGCTACAAAGAACTCTGGTGAACTGGTGAGCTTCTTGAATTGCAGTACACGTGTAGGCTATGCCTTTTCCATTGATGTGGATGACTTGTTCTATTCGGTCCCTCACAGTGAACTTTTTGTAGCCGTCAGAAACTGCATTGAAAGTAATGGTGCAATCGCGTTTCAGAACACTGCAGGAGTGTCAGTAGACAGCTTCATGTCTTTGCAACTCAAAGGATTGTGTATAGAGTGTTGCGTTGCCCCGGTCCTATGTGACATATTTTAGCCGCCATTGACCGTTCACTAGGGCTTGCATTTTCGAATCAAGGAGTACTTAAGACCTTTGAATACGTCGACGATTTTTTTATACTTTTATCCCGACAGAGCGCCCTGGCTTGTACGGAATCAGTCAGCAGTATTCTAAACCTTTCTAGGCTTCATGGGCAAGGTTTGAAATTTACACACGAGATCCCTTCCAACGGTTCGTTACAATTTTTAGATGTTAACTTGCAAATCGGAAGACGGCATATCCGCTGGAAATATGCTCCGCGAGCGCAGAAAGGGCTTATGCCATTTCATTCTGCGCAATCTAAGATTCTAAAAAAGGGCGATTGCAAATTCGTGCCTTCATTCCGCGCTAACTAAACCGCGTCCGCACACAATGCTTGATAGTTTTCATAATCAAGTAAGCAGGCTTCTAGCGGCCGGGTTCCCGTGTGAGTTAGTCGCAGCAGTCTGACAATCTTCTTAAGAAGATAAAAAATGAAGGAAGACGTGGTGCCAGAACCGACTGCTCGCCGAAAAAGAAGCTCATTGTTGTGACGTATATGCACAAGGTCAGCCACAACATGAAAAAAGTGGCAAATAGGCATGGCGTCCATGTGGTTTTTTCGGCACCTAAAAAGCTTGCCGGGTTGTGCTTAAGATTGGCGCAATGAGCTCCTTACGCAATGGTTGCGGAATGAAGCATGTGGAAAGCTGCGTCAAATGTGCCACGAAATACCGCCTAAATGTGGAAGGTCCTGCGTGGGACAAACTGGGCGCTGTGTGAATGAGCGCGCCAAGGAGCATGCCTTGTCAGTTAAAAATAGAGAAAGAGTGCACCTGCCAGCTCATTGCGGTACGTGCTTAGGATGCGAGCCTGTGCTCAAAAAACTAATTTAAGAAAGAAAGAGCAGCACCAATGTAGGGCGGGAACTCTTGGAAGACTTTACCATTAAAGAGAAGGGTGATGATTGCGTAAGCGACACTTCGGTTAACCTTTGTGAGACAGAGGGCAACTTCCTGAGCAGGTTTCCTTGACACGAGGCGTGCGTATATTTGTTCGTATTCTCTCCTTAACCCCTTTCCCTGTGACGTTTGCAGAAGCTTATATTAAGCTGTTTCAAGAACGAATAAACCAGTTGATAGTTTGCGCTCTTTCTGTCTACTTCGTTTTTCTTGTGTTCGTCCGAGATTTTCGCACATATCCTACAATAAGACATGCACCAGCTCGCCCAAGAAGTTCTTCTAAGATACCATGTACCATCAACCGCAGCACTAGACCGGAAACGGGTATTCATGTTATTCACTGGTATATCAATTTTCTACTGCCCCGCAGAACATCGTGTTCGCTGCGTTCAGGCAGAGCGCTTATTTGCGGTATGAGCAGCACACTTCTGCTTTGACAGCAAAATCAAAGCTACGATGGCGTGCTTCAGACGGTGGGCCGTTGGGTAGATATGACTTTCTGATGATAGCGACTGATACATTGCGGTGATAGACCGATCTCGAGACAGAAGGACGTAGCCGCGTCTGCCGAAGAGTGCGCCACGTTAAAAAATGGAACGTGGAAAATATTCGCGCCCAGTAAGAAAATAGCCAGACCATCGATGAAGACAGGGATGAGTTTTGGGCGTAGCGCTGCTGTCGGTCGCCGCTTACGTTGCTGTAATGTCTCGAAGAAGGTCTTGGCCACGCGCTCGCGTGGTCCGTAAACTTTTGTGGTCGACTGTACTTGAGCGTACCATTTAGGCCTGAAGCCTTACACAGTGTTGAAACTAAAAGTTCTTGTAAGCTTTTGCAGTATTAATTCCTACCTTTTGAAGCTGCCTTCTTGGTATTCATAATTCTCATAGTAAAACGGGAACGCAGAAGGGGAGGGGGACACAAGAAAGGAGCAGACTACACAAACATTCCATTTGTGCCATCTAGTTTCGAGTAGAAGCTTTTTTCCCCCCTATCTCCTGTTATTTAATGTGAGTTAATGCACAACTACCCGACTTACTTAGTTCGCCACACTGTTCATTACGTTACACTTACAGCAAGGAATTCGTTGAGCATGAAAGCATAATTAGGGTGTAAAAGCCAACGATAGATCAAAATGACATATATTCTGTTTTGAAGAATAAGCACGCATCGTGCACGGCTCAGACGATAAATGAATATTCGTTCAGATGGATGTCCCCGATATTCAGGGAATGGTCTCATGAAGTCATTTCGCAACTGGAACGCCTCGTCCCCTATTTTTACATAGGAAAGTGCTTTGTTGGAGCCAGACAGCCGAGAATGTGAAGGTAGCTCGAGCTGACCAGCATCCAGTCGTCGGCCGGTTGGAGACCGTTTAAAGACGCCTCCATCACTTGTGCGGTCAGGTGCCCCAACGATGAGACGAAACAGGTATCCGCTCTCTGCTACAGCCATAAGCCAGATTGAAAATTTGTCCTATAAAACAAAGGCAAAAATACGCTTTCATGCAATAGGCTTGGTAACAAGAAAAATTGAAGTTGAACGAAGTGGTCAGATTGGCAACATTATAAGGTGCACAAAATGTGAACGCCTAAAACACTCCATAATGAACTAAGTGAATCTGCCAGTGTTTGAGCACACGCAATCATGTCCCTCTATGTGCAAGGTTCAAACACAAAAACTTCTGAATCTAAATCAAAAGATAATTATGTCCATGATCAATATGTCATTCACGTTTTAATTGTCATACAGGCTGCCAAAGTTAGCTGGTGCAGCAGTCTGAACATGCTTGCCATCGACTTATCCGAGGCAGATCAGAAACTGCCACCGCTTCCAGAAGCCGTCAGAAATGTTGCGCCACATACGCTCATTCGGAGGCGTCACAGGTACGCACTACAGCAGTGATGCCAGTTGTATGAAAAAGTTAAAATAGCTGATCATCAGGGAAAAGTCACTACAGAATTTAAGTAAGTAGTCTAGATGACATCACATCCACCTCGGTGGATCAGTGGCTAGGGTACTCGGCTGCTGACCCGAAGGTCGCGGGTTCGATCCCGGCCGCGGCGGTCGCATTTCGATGGAGGCGAAATGGTAGAGGCCCGTGTACTGTGCGATGTCAGTGCACGTTAAAGAACACCAGATGTTCAAAATTTCCGGAGTCCTCCACTACGGCGTCTCTCATAATCATATCGTGGTTTTGGGACGTTAAAACCCACATATTATTATTATTATTAGATGACATCAGAGAACCCGAGAAAAATAATTGTATCTGTGAAGAGCTAGACTGTTGACAGTCATTCCCATAGGTCGGCAAACTCACTCATGAGTCGACTCACTCAGACTCAGATCGAGCCGTGAGTCTGAGTCGGAGTGAGTCCGGGCGAGTAATATTTTTTTGAGTTTGAGTCCGAGTGAGTCCGGTTGAGAAAAATTTTGATGAGTCTGAGTCCGAGTGAGCCATAAGCCCAAAATGTATTTCTTGAATGAGTCTGAGTGAGCTCTACACTTTTTTGCCGATCTATGGCCATTCCACATGATGTGTTTTATACAAATGACGCAGCTTCATTTACTGCGGAGTGAGATCATCCCACAGCACCTGCAGGGTCAGATGGACTGCTTCTCGTTGAGTCTCCAGACCAGCACGGAAGTCCTTGCCAATGTCAACGATAGCATTTCCTATATACCTGTGAGCATGAAGTACTAAATGTAGAAAGTTTAAACACCCACCCACTACTGGAGAGGCATCAATTACGCCCAACGCTATGAGGTAGATGTTTCAGGCAATTTAAGCGATGTCTAACGTAATTCTTAAGGTTGTTTTTAACAAGGTTCTTATCTTACCAACGTTCAAGCACTGTTAAAGACGGAAAAACACAGCCATGAATATAACACCAATGTATTGCGCCTATTTGATTTATGCCTTCATTGTATGCACACATAAGCATTTTGCTAAGCACCTTTCATTTTCAAAAAGTGTCCGTACCAAATAAACATACGTACAAAGTGCATAGTACAGTGGGCCATACATGGAATCATGCTGTTAAGTTACCTCAGTGTCAAAGCCAGATGGTTGCTAGATGAGACGGGCTCCTGTACCAAGTGCATTTTTGCGAGTCTTTCCCCCAACACGGCTATCAAGCAGGTCAGAGTTCGGGGGTCATTCGATAATGTATGAAGAACAGCTCCGGATCCATTTTCCTCATGACCTGAGACTGCGTACCTAGATATAGGCGCTCGGCAATGCAGTTCTCGAGATAGCACGGAAGCGCCAGGACACATAGCTTATCGAGTGGACGCAGGAAAACCGGGCTCGCCAGGGCATATATATATATATATATATATATATATATATATATATATATATATATATATATATGTGGCGGGGAGGGTGGTCAGGCATATATGTAACACCCCTGGGATGATTACGGATGCACCCAGGAAGCGTTCGTTAAAATGGCGCCCAGAAGGAAGACACTTGAGCGCGCCGATGTGTTCAGCGAGCGTTTCATTTTCTTGGTATCCCTAGCGGCGGATTCCCTCAGTGCTGAAGCGGGCGATAAGAGCTCCATCGCGCCCTCTGGTCAGCCCACCCAAATCGGTCTCTTGATCCGCATCTGTTCTTGTTTGAGTATCAGCATCTCCCCTTAATAGTATGAATCGCCGTCCCTGCTCCGTAGTTAGCGGTCAGTGGTATATTGCCCATGCCCAGTGTGGAACAAGTAGCCGTCCATTGTGCAATTGGTAGTTATGTCGTCTAGCAACAAGGCAAACGCGGCGCAGAAACGCCGCCGCTTCTTTTCCACGCGGGTACACTCGCGTCGGCGGCAACGCGGGCTTTCCCCGCTCGAAAAACGCGCAATGCGTTTCCACCTTTACAGTAGGGAGGCGTGTACGCGTCTACTTTCTCCGTGCCCAGCTAACATGGAACGGGCCAGTGCAGATAACGCAGTTCCCTCTGCTCAGTGGACGGTGCCTATATCATTATGAGAGACGTCGTAGTGGAGGGGATCCGGGAATTTTGACCATCTTCTGTTGTTAAACGTGATCTGACATCGTAGATCACACGGGCCTCAAGCATTTCGCCGCCGTCGAAATGCGACCGCCACAGCAACAACGTCGGTCATCGAAGTTTCTCCGCAACATGACTGCGATGATCAGTGCGAACGAGCTCACGGACTTATATCTGATGTGTTATAGTTGATTCCGTACTCGAAGAACTTTTCGAAACGGAAACCACGAAAACATTGGAAGAAGAAGCGGTGAAAAAGAAATCGTTTCTTGGAAGAGGCGAAGAGTGTGCTTGCTGTTGTGTTCCGAACTCAAGCGAACGGACACGCTGGAGTGCCTGGAAAGGCCGACTACGCCTATCCGAGCAGATGAGTGTTGAATCAGTCAGCAGAGCTGTCCCAGTCGGGCATACGCGAGCGCCAGCATGACCTTATTGCACCAAACCGTGAGCTACACCTTGCAGTAGTAGCGGACTTCGGTGATACTCTTATCATATAGGTGTGTACTTTTCTGATCTACGATTTTTTCTTCCCTATTTATCTAAGGAAATCGCATTGTGCAAGCGCACAGTTTCGTTGATCAATGCATTGAGGATGTTTGGCTGTGACCCGAATTGCTATACTGACCGAATCATTAATACGCAACATATTGGCGTCTGCTACGACAGGACGACACCACGTGGTCAAGCTTGCATCACCTGCAAATCTTTGGCATGCCATCATCCCATTTTGCAGCGTTGGGAAAGCGCATAAACGATTAAGGAGTCTGGGTTGACGATCAGTCTGATGAGGCACGCAATAAGAGGCAAGCAGAACGATAGGCTATACAAAGGCATGCCTGGAGCTTAAAAAAGGAGTTCCAAAGAAGAAGGTAAGTTTCTGAGGACTCAAGTGCGGTGTTTCATTTGTGACAAATATGCATGAAACATCCGACTGCCGCATACAGTCCAAGCATCCTTAGTGTGCGAATTACCGCAAGTATGGACGCAATGTGCACCTGTTTGGACGCAAGGTCTGAAGGAATTCGCCGGCCGTGTTTTACTGCGAAGTCACTGTGGTGTTGGTGGCGCCATACATGAAGTGCATGCGCCCTGTGTGCGCGCATTCACGCATAGAAGAGTCAACAGATGTTGTGTAACGGCACACGTGATTGAATGTAGCCAATCACGTGTGCACGCGTGTCCGTTAGGTGTTGACTAAACGGCCACCTGACCGGCTCAGTCGTTTTTTGGGCTTTTTTTTTTTTAATCACTCACTCTTCACTGCTCGTGTCGGGGGCCGTGCCGGCGCACGCCGAGTCTCGCGTACAGTCGCCGTCCCTCGCCGTCGGACACCGTCCGCGGACACAACATGACGACGAGGATGTTCTTCGCCTCGGCTCCGGCCTCGGCAATCAAGAACCCATGAGTTTTCCGTGACTCCCGCTCTTCTGTGTTCGCGTCTGGCGTTGCGAGGATGAGCGCCCTTTGATGTAGACGCAAGCGAACTCTGGACTAAATCCTCGCCTTCCCTGCTATACACTTCTGACATCTCCCTACAGTCAGCATAGCCCACTTCGATCGTCTACTGTCGTGCCTCGAATCGCCGGGACCGCCCCCAATTCCGTGGATTACTTGGAAAAAAACTGTTCCAGATTCACTTCGAAGCGGCCGGCGACAGCGATTCCTAAGACGCGCGACGGGCCTCTGCACTTATCAGCGTCTTGAGACGGGAAGGCCAGTGGAAGTATTCTTCCGACGCCGAACTAGAAGCAGCCCTTAACGACCCGAACAATGCGGCGACCGCGCCGTCGCCGACAACTCCAAGAAACGCGGCGTCCGCGACATCTCTTAGTGCGAGCAACGCTGCGTCCGCGCCGGCGTCTGACACCGATTCTTCGGCTCTGGCCGTTTCAAAGTTTGACGGTCTAGTCGCGCAGCTTGACTGGCTTTTCGCCGCTTCCACCAACACACTGGTTGCACGTCACGAGTTCACGAGTCGTCGTCAACTACCCGGAACAAGTTTCCTGGACTACGTGACTCTTCTTTAAGAGAAAGCTTTACGATGCAAGTTTGGGTTCACGTACTTGGAACGCGTCCGCGATCAGATAGTCCACGGCACGTCCAACCCTCGGATGTGAGAGAAGCTGCTCGCGCATGGCGAAGACTTGGCGTTGGGAAAAGCGGAAGAAATTGGTCGGAACTTCGAGGCATTGTCGCTTTCAAATCGAGCGTTCGCGCTCCGACAGCCTCATCACGTTCAAGCTGTAGGTCATGGCCGTTCCCAACCGCAGGCGTCTTGAGGCAACTACGGTGCAGTTTCACAGGCACAAGTTCCAGGCGACTTCCAGCCTCAGATGTGCGACCGCTGCGGCAGCAGACGGCACGTCGCGACGTTCCGAAAGTGTCCAGCCCGGAATCGGCGTTGCAAGGCATGCACCAGTTCAGCGACTTTATTCGCGGGAAGCCGTAGGCTTCGCACCTATGCGGCATCAAGCCTCTGCAAATTTGGGCTCCGCTTCGAGCGCTCCTGCGTTATTTCCGGATGACCATCCTACACTTTCTGTGCTATTTGCATTGGGTTGTCCAGTGCAGTGTCCCTCCAACGTACCTCCGGGCTTCGATCATCTCTGAAGCGACGAGTTGGTTCACAGGATCTCAGCTGAGGCCATTTCACCTTTAGAAAGTACCATAAAGGTAACTGAAACGGATAACGTTTTTCCTCGCGTTCGAGACCAGGCCTCGAGTAAACAGTATTTTGCCAAACGGAAAGGTGCGCAGCAAACTCGCGTAAAGGTCGGTGACTCAGTCGGAGTAAGATCCCATAGTAAAGGATCTTTAAGTATATATAGTATAAGCGTCGTACAGTGCAGGCTCAGGTTGCGCCTTCCACTTTCGTGCTCAGTGATGCAAAGACTTGAACGCAGCCTCGTTAACATTAATTCCTAGGGATTCCTTCGAGAATGCTGCGCTTTCTACGAGACCTAAAGAACTTGTATACTCTTACTCCAATTTAGTCATTTGTGGCAGTCAGTCCTCTAGTTCACCTGTGCTGGATGGCTCCGCCCCCAGTTTTCAGTCAGACTCTGATCCGTCAGAGCTCTCTTTTATTGCAACGTCTGACTCAGTTGTTCCACAGGGAACGTTGGGATGTCAGGAGGACCCTGATGCAGTGGCGTAGCCAGGGGGTGGCACACCGGGCACGTACCCCCCCCCCCCCCGAAATATCTTTTTGCCATGGCATGCAGAGCGAAAAATGACCATTTCGGGGGAGGGAAATCAAGGGGGTGCCCCCCCTCCCCCCCCGAAAAAATTTTCTGGCTTCGCCCCTGCAGTAGCACGGCTAATTGGGCTAGTTGGTATGTGGTGTGCGTTTTCCTCTTCTAGTGTCCGTGTCTGTTTGCGCGCCCTATTCAATTAAAAGATTCGCCCCTGCATTGATGGGCAACCCTCTCCAAATAATCAACTAAAAATCACCCCAGGGGAGGCAGAAAATGAAGGGGCGACTGGGCTTTCGAAGTCGACCAAAAGTGGTCGCACTACGCCAAGTTCAACCGCGACTTATACGTGTCCGCGCCTTAAAGCAAAGGGACCTCAGTTGCTTAAGAGCAAGGGCTCTGTTCCTTAGGGTCGGACGTAAAGTTTTCCTATAACGCCGTGGCTAGTGGTGCCAGCAGCGACATCGCAGGAAATTTTCACTGTTTAAATTTTAGAGTGTAACTTCTTTCACAAGGGTGTGTGACGTGTTCTTTGGTGTTCAGTGCGATTTTATGAATGCTCGAACTGATCGCTCATCCCCGCTGCTCGTGTGGTGTGATCACGTTCTTCAGTGCGGACCTCGGGACTGTGATATTGGTGACTTAGATCGACGGGGGGGGGGGGGGGTGATCTGGTGAATTGCACGCGCACTGTGTGTACGGCTTCATGTATTGAAGAGTAAACAAATGTCGTTGTGTAACGGCACAAGTAATTGAACGTAGCCCATCACGTGTCCACGTGTGTCCGTTATGTGTCATTGAATAAACGGCCGCCTGGACGGCTCAGTCGTCTTTTGGGCTTCCGCGGGTTCGGAGTGACTCACTCTTCACTGCTCATGTCGCGGGCCGTGCCGGCGTCCGCCGCGTCTCGCGTCAAGTAGGCGGGCCCTTACTGTCGGACACCGCCCGCCGACACAACAGTCCCAGTGTAGACGGGAGTCCGGTCAGTGGTCTTTAAAATGAGGTACGCTGCATGGGCGCTGTTCGAAGCAGAAGTTCTGACAGCTGTAAAATATCAATTACGCTAGCCGGACATACGGCGTGACAAAGGCAACAGCAGCATTCTCGTATGTCGTTCACCGGTCCAGGATGTCGTACAAAGGAAGTACATACAGAAGGAATTGCCGATGGAAGCACTTCAAGCCGACACGTTCATTCTGTCATACTTTTCAGGAGCTATCGTTGCTAGCTTCCTGGGTGTCTAGATAAATCTGTGCATCAGTAAAGCGCTGGCTTTACAACTTGAGCTACTACCTCGACAAGGGTTTTCCAGTAAAGTTTTTGCATGCATCGCTCCTGTCGGTTACATCTGAGGCGTAGTTACAGAGTAGGGAGGGGTTCAATGAATCGGGAGCACACACGTTCAGCCAAATGCTGGCTATGCTGGTCGTCACCAATTGCACATTTTAGAAGGGCTGATTGTTCTAGCGCTGGCACAGATATGTTCAGTAGGGATTTCAGCGGCCTTTGGAGATCGGTTTTCTCCTGCAGTGTACGGCTAGTAAACATCCCTAGCGTCTCCAGGACGTAAAGGAGTTCGTCAGGAGGGTACAGCAGTCCGTCTCTGTCCTTCTGCCTGGTGAGCTGTTGAAGCGGCTGGCTGCTGGGAACTTTACATGTTCAACTCATGTGTTCGCTGACCACACGCGCGATGTAACCGCCCATATATACTGTTGCTGTTACTGCTAGCGTTTCATTTTCTTGGTATCCCCGGCGGCGGATGCCCTCAATACTGAAGCGGGCGACAAGAGCTCCATCACGCCCTCTGATCAGTGTCGGGTGCCTACACAAGCAATCATCTCCCGCATCTTTTATTAAGCACGCTTCCGCGAGTTGCCGTGCCCTTCTATCACTATGTTTGCGCAAGATGACGGTGTTGTCAAAGAACGGTTTACAACCACAAGCCCTACAATGTGTCGAAAGGTGTGACGTCGGCATTCCCTTCAAGGTGCTATTGTGCTGGCGGAGTCTTTCGTTGATGCATTTCCCGGACTGGCCTATATATACCCTGCCGCAGGAGAGGGGAATCCTATAAAACACACTAACAGAGCAGGAAACGGGGGGTTTGCGATGCTTCATCGTGCAACCTACACGCGAGAAAGTCCTGCATACACAAATGTCAGGATAGCTTTCGGCAACAAGTTGACCGGCTACATAACGCTGGGTTCCCTGCGCATGTTCTTGTGTCAGCCTCGGAAAGGTTAATCAAAAAGTGCAAATCGCGCGAAGTCGTAACCGATGATCCAAGCGATAAGCACGGGAGATATGCCGTCATGCCTTACGTGCACCGGCTGTCTCAATGTTTTAAGAAGATAGCAAAAAGTTTTGACGTCGATGTTCTCTTCTCTTCAAACCAAAAGTTGGAAAAGCTATACAAGCACATCAGCTGCAGCACCTCACTAACGCCAAATACTGGCATGGTACTCGGTCTCTTGCTTTCTTCTCAGCCTTGCAGGCCCCACTCAAATCGATATATATTTGGAGGCCACAAGAGCATCACAAATTCTGGATGGTCTGTACACTGGTGATTACAAAGATTTCCCGTCCGTAACTACGCAAACTAAAGGGTATGTCGACGCGAAAATCCCACATGAAGACGCCACCTCTGCAGCATCGCAAGACAGTCAGCCCAAGCTCCAGTCAGCAGCGTCCCAAGTAGCACACTGGCACCTGGATAGCAGGCCGACCATTTTTAAGCGAGCAGTTCCGCGCAAGGAGGTAGAAGGGGCACGGTTCCACCATACAATGGCTAGCTCATCGCGTGAGTGCGAGGAGCAGCGCTCATCAAAGGAAAAGAGGCAAGCGAGTTTTAACAGCGAATATTTTCTAATACCTTGGCGGGTGGGTGCGTGCCAAATTTTACTGATGGCTGGCGAGGCGTACGTTAGCGCGCAGCGGGCGACTCCCACGTCGGGACCGCCAGCCGTAGTGGTATCTACAAAAACAGCCAGGCCTGCGCGGAACGCGCACCACAGTCACAGCGAAAGCTGGAAGAGCGGCCTTTCTAGAGCCTTTTTTAAACTCTCTTGTGGTATCTACTACAAGCACACTTGCATAGTACCCACTACGCCAAAAATCAACATACCTTTTTAAATGCGAAGCATTTCTTTGCGTACTGTAAGCACTTTTGCCAAAACTTGTTGGCAGGGTAAGACGTATTGATGAGTATGTCTGGCTGGTCATGACATGAATAACGTGAAAATCATGTCGCGTACGTCGTCAAACCCTTTCCTGCAGACACGTGTGGCACATACCCGTATCTACGGGCGGGTATGTGCCACAGGTATGCGCCACAGGTGTTTGACAATTTATATCTACCCAGGAACGGCGAGGACAGACTTCAGTAATTTAAATGCAAGAACCTTAAGAAAAACTGACGTCGGCAGCGTTGACCCGACGAATGCAAATAATAAATATCAGGGTCCCAGCAGGAATCGAACCCAAGCAATCTGCGTGGCAATCAAGTGTTCTACCACAGAGTCACGCCAGGTCTCGGAACTGCTTAGAAAAAGACCCTATGCATGTGTAATGTTGGTGAAACGTCAATTTTGGTTGCAGTGCTGGCTATCTACTCCTATAAGGGAGGCGTCATGTCGGGTTAACGTCATTTGCATACTTGAGCGCCATCCACTGTAGTTGGTCCACGAAGCACTATCCAGGGCTACCATCCTCGCAAGCACAAGTGCTACATATCAGCTTACCGCTTCTAGTGTTGGTAATACCCATGATTCTGTTAATCATCATTAGCCTGTCTACGCCCACTGCAGGGCAAAGGCCTCTCCCATGTTTCGCCAATCAACCCGGTCCTGTGCTTTCTGCTGCCACGTTATACCTGCAAACTTCTTAATCTCATCTACCCACCTAATTTTCTGTCTCCCCCCTCACGCATTTGCCATCTCTTGGAATCCAGTCAGTTACCCTTAATGACCAGCGGTTATCCTGCCGACGTGCTACGTGCCCGGCCCATATCCATTTCTTCTTCTTGATTTCAACTATGATATCCTTAACCCCCGTTTGTTCTCTGACCCACTCTGCTCTCTTCCTGTCTCTTAACGTTACACCTATCATTTTCCTTTCCATCGCTCGCTGCGTCGTCCTCAGTTTAAGTTGAACCCTCTTTGTAAATCGCCAGGTTTCTGCTCCGTAGGTAAGTACCGGTAAGATGCAGCTGTTATATACCTTCCTCTTGAGGAATAGTGGTAGACTACCATTCATGATTTGATAATGCTTGCCGAATGAGCCTCATCCCATCCTTATTCTTCTAGTTATTTCACTCTCATGGTTCGGCTCCGCGGTTACTGCTTGTCCTAAGTAGACGTACTCCTTTACAACTTCCAGTGTCCCGCCACCTATCGCAAAGCGCTGTTCTCTGCCAAGATTTTTCCACATTCCTTTAGTTTTACGCATATTAATTTTCAGACCTACTCTTCTACTTTCCGTATCCAGCTCAGTAATCATAAGCTGTAATTCGTATCCCGCGTTACTCAACAATGCAATGTCATCAGCGAATCGCAGGTTACTAAGATACTCTTATCCCTAACTCTTCCCAATCTAGGGCCCTGAAAACCTCCTGTAAACACGCGGTGAATAGCATTGGAGAGATCGTGTCTCCCTGCCGTACGCCCTTCTTTATTGGGATTCTGTCGCTTTCTTGATGGAGGACTATAGTGGCTGTGCATCCGCTGTAGATTTCCTCCATTATGTTTATATAGGCTTCGTCGATGCCCTGATTCCGCATTGCCTGCATGACTGCTGATGTCTCCACCGAATCAAATGCCTTCTCGTAATCTATGAAGGCTATCTATAGGGGTTGGTTGTATTCCGAGCATTTCTCTATCACCTGATTGATAGTATAAATATGGTCTGTTGTTGAGAAGCCTGTACGAAATCCTCCTGTTCCTTTGGTTGATTGAACTCTAGTGTCGTATTAATTCTGTTAGCAATTACTTTTGTAAATTGCTTGTAGACAACGGACAGTAAGCTGATGGGCCTGTGATTTTTCAGGTCCTTGACGTCCCCTTTCTTATCCCTTTGCGACACGGCGTCCTGGTTTGGGGACGCGACTTTTAGAAATTTTTTGCAGGAGCCTGGTACACCGCGACGCTTTCAAATCTGGCGCGATGAATTGTAATTTCCCGCTCAACGAAACAGTGCTGCCATCTGGCGAAGGCGTCGCGAATTGCATTGTCCAACCACAGTTCAAAATGGACGCCACCTCCTTTTACGGTGCGGCAAGTAAGTGCCGCATTTTTTTAAACTTCCTTTTTGTTCAAAAAGCATTACCATGTGAAATACTTTCTGTCATTTGTTCTACAAAAGCTGAAGAACAGACAGGCACCAAATTTGTGTGCATGCAAGCATTTAAAGCTTCAGTCGAGACGTGTTTTTAATCGCGTCCTCGTTTGTGGACACCGTGCATCAAGTGCCCCACGAGATGATACTAGCTTCGTTCTCTTCACAACTTTCCGTGGATGAATATGATTGATGAAGGAACAATTTTGCTTGTTCCAGATATTGGACGCCATGGAAGAAACCGCGGTAAACTTCCGAATACATCAGTTGACGCTGTTTTTGCGTCAATTTTGAATGGTGACGTGTCCGAGGCGGAGTTGTCCGACGACGAATTGGGGGAAGAGGATCACGTCGCATCGGTGAGTTGAAAGTTGGGGTTGCTGTTACACTTTTGGCTTGGGTTGGTTTGGTTGCTGTTGAAATTTTTTGCTTTTCAGGTTGCGGCAGTGGAGGATGAGCTAACAGGTGAATTCAGTTCAGCGTCCTCTGACGAAGAGGCCAGTGAGAACGAGAATGAAAAGCCAGCACCGAAGAAAAAGAAAGAAGCCGTCACATGGAAAACAGGACCTTTCACCCCGAAGGACACATATTGTTCCTACATGCCACACGGTGGGTCGACGCCAGCAGAACCGCTGGTGTATTTTCAACAGTACTTTTCGGATGCTGTGTTCGAGGAATTGACAAGGTACACCAATATTTACGCTCTTCAGGCCAACGGCGTGGAACTCAACTGCACAAAGAATGAAATGAAGGTTTTTTTTGGCATACTCATGTACATGGGTGTCCTAAAGTTCCCCAGAGGCCGCATGTACTGGCAAGCTGGTACAAGGATCCCTGCAATTGCAGACACAATGGCTGTCAACAGATTTTTTAAGCTTCGCAGTGCACTTCACATAACTGATCAAAATGCATTGCGACAGGAACCATGCGTCGATAAGTTTTGGAAAGTGAGGCCCCTGCTTGACGCTATCAGGGATCAATGCCTCAAACTCGAGGTACTCGAACACACTAGTATTGACGAGCAGATGGTGCCATTCAGCGGAAGGGTGCCTGCAAAGCAGGTCATCAAGAGTAAGCCGAACCCTGTGGGGGTAAAAATATTTGTCCGGTGCAGCAGTGATGGTCTTGCACACGACTTCGAAGTCTACCAAGGAAAAGGTACGGGAATTGACCGCGGGTACTCCTACCTTGGACTTGGAGGGTGTGTAGTGATGAGGCTTGCAGACACATTACCTCATCTTTAGAACCTAAAGCTGTTTTTCGACAACTATTTCACATCTGTTCTGTTGCTGAGAGAGCTGAAAGCAAAGGGAATCCTCGCTACGGGAACAATTAGATCAAACCGACTTCTGGGCTGCAAGCTTAAAAATGAAAAGGAATTCAGGAATCAAGAACGCGGTAGTTTTGATGCAAAGGTCTCAGCAGAGGGGGACGTGGTACTGATCAGGTGGAAGGACAACAACCTCGTCACAATGGCTTCCACCCAAATAGGCGTGGGCCAGATCGAGATCGTGAAAAGATGGAGCGCCGCAAAAAAAGAATACACGGATGTCGAGTGCCCCCAGGTAATTGTTGAGTACAACCGGCACATGGGGGGCGTGGACAAGCTTGACTTTGTCATGTCGCTCTACCCTATTCGGGCAAAAACAAAGAAATGGCCCGTTAGAGTCATCTCTCATCTGACATCATTTGCGCTAGCGAACTCGTGGCTGCAGTACCTACGGGATGCAAGTGCTGAAGGGCTTCAGCGCAAGGAAACCAAAGATATGCTGGAATTTCAGACAGATGTTGCTCTCAGTCTGATTCGTTCAAACCGGCCAAGTGAAAAGAAAAAAGGAAGACCGAGCTTGGAATCTCTGCAGAAGGTACTGAAACCTGTGCATAACGCGGCGCCTCTTCCAACAATGTCCGTGCGCTTTGATGGGAAGGAACACTGGCCTCAGCATGTTGCGTCCGCAAATTCCCAGCGGTGTCGCAAACAAGACTGCACATCCAAGACGCGTGTGCGCTGCAGGAAGTGTGGAGTGTTTCTGTGCCTCTCCGCTACAAATGACTGCTTCTTCAACTTTCACCAAAAGTAGATTACGGCTGTCATGTGCTTTTTTACACACCTTGCTTTAATGCGCAAGTATGTCGCATAACACTGCACTAAAATGTGCCATTTTTCAAAGAAATAAAAAAAATGTTCACATTACGGCTTTGGGTTCATTGAGTCACAGCGTCCACAAATGAGGACGCGACCCAAATTTTTAATTTTTGATGTTATGGTACATGCAAGGTTTGATTATTGTTTTATTCACCCCAAAGCTACTTCCTGCCAATTTTGAGATTTTTCCGACTACTAAAACATAATGCGTGTCTGAAGGGGTTATGGATCAAGATGATGTTGGCATTCTTCCAAAAATCTGGTATCGTCCAAGTCGAGAGACACTTCGTATACAGGGTGGCCAGTTTTTCTAACACAATCTCTCCACCGTCTTTCAACAGGTCTGATGTTACCTGATCCTCACCAGCGGCTTTGCCTCTTTGCATTCTCTTTAGGGCTTGGCGAAAACGACAACGGAGGCAACGAGGCCGTTGAGCGAAACTGCACGCGTGTCACGCGGGCCGCTTCGCTCACTAAACGATCAAAGCTTATCACCCTCGGGGTAACGCGGCAGCAAACTCGGCGACAGCTTGAAACAGACGACAGCAGCGATTGTACTGATCGCGCTGATAACGTGGAAGGACCGTCGCTCTGACCACTGGCCAAGCACGAAAAGCATCGGCATCAGAAAAGGCGACGTTCGCGATCGCTCCCCCTGTGCGAGCGGCTGAGAACATCCTTCCAAGGGGGCGATCGCAGATCTTTGTTCCGCCGCGTTCGTTCTCAGAGGCACACGCGATTGGCTGATGCGGGAGACACCACGTGACTTTGAGAGGCGTGGCCTTCTTTTTTGTGTTGTTTGACCTTTTCTTTGTATTTTCTTTTCTGGTGACGTCATACCGCGTCATAACGAGCATGTCGTCTGCTACGGTAGAACGCCGCGCGAGCCCGTTCGCACGCGGAACAAGCGGCTTCGCAAGGCACGGATTTGACTGATACGGCGGTTGCTGGCCAGTGGATTTTGAGAAAATGGCGCTGTTGGGTGTTATCCCCGCCGTTTCTCGACGAAGAGGCAGAGCGTTTGGAGGTGCGGAATGCGTTTGAAGAGATGAGCGAGTGTGAATTTCGGCGTAGCTTTCGTTTCTCGAAACGTACTATCGTGAGCAATATGAGCTCGAACGCGCGAGCGCGTGGCACATAGCCTCAAAACCGAGATAGCGTCGTACTTGGATGGCGCTGCCGAAACCGGTGGGGAAAGGAGGGGTGCTCTTCAACTAACCGCTGGCACTCCCGCTTCGCTAGCGTTGCTGCGAAACGGCAGCTGATTACGTGCCATCGGCCGCTAGCATTGATAAGCAATGAAAGCATGCTGAACGTGGTAATCTGTTGCCTAGGGTTCAGCGCATAACGCCTCTGTCTCCCTTTCATTGCTAACGGAGAACGTCTCGCAAAGATGCCAGCTGGATATTGTAGCGCCAGCGTTGAAAAAAGCAGTATCGTTTTTTATGACTATTTTGCAGTTTTTTGGTATGGTTGACCAAGAAAAGTTGCACGCTGTAGTTGGTTGAAAACCAACTACAGTTTATTGGATGCTTCCCAAATTGTAACAAAATTTTAATGCACACAATGTATCAGCTAGCTTGCCCTTTTCATGCGCGTTTGCTTAACTAATAACGGGTCATGGCTCCACCGGCTTGAATAACAGCTTCCATTCTTTCTGGCAGAGACCTGTAGAGAGCCTCGACGAAGGCTGTGTCAGCTTGAATATGTTTCCACTGTTCTTGCATAGCTTCCCACAGTTCATCAGCGGTCACCAAGTTGAAGGAGAGCCTAGAAAGGTCAGCCTTCATACGTGCCCACACGTGCTCAATAATATTCATGTCCGCACCCTTCGCGCACCATTCAAGGCGCATTACCCCTCGTTCATCTAGAATACGTGCGACGTCCTTTGCTGTATGCACGGGAGACAAGTCCTGCTGGAATAGATAGCATCCATCCGGGTGGGGACCATTCAGTACATATAGAATCAACTCGTGCTCCAGCAGCGTGCAATACGCAGTACTTGTGAATCTCCCAGAGATTCTCACAAGAGGACTTAGGCCGTCACGCGAGATAGCTGCCCAAACGTTTACCGATGTGCGACCACTTGCGGCAACCTCCTTGATGTTCTGCGGACAGAAGCGTGTGTTCTCCATGCGCCACACTCTTTTCTGCTGGTCCCAGCGGCTCGAGAAAGTAGATTCATCGGAGAAGACGACATACTTCCAGTCCTCCACCGTCCAGCTGCGGTGATTGACAGCGAACTTGAGGCGAGCAGTTTTGTTGGCACATGTGCGAAGGGGCTTCTGAGCGGCGATGCGACTTCGGAGTGTGGCTTCCCTAAGCCTCCGTCGTATTGTGCTGTCACTTACATTCGCCAGGTCGAGAGTACGGCGCACATCTTTCGCACTTAGAAATGGCTTCTCGCTGACTACAGCAACAACTTGAAGGTCTTGGTCCATCGACGTGGCACGGGGTCGCCTTTTGTGCGGTGCATCCTTAATGCGTCCTTCATCTCGGTATGCTTGGACTATCCTGTTGACAGTGCTCAGATTACAGCCTGTCAAGGTAGCAATGTTGCGCTGCGTGTAACCTTTCAGTGACAACTGGACGACTTCTTCCCGCTTATGCAAATGCACTCGCGACATGTTTAGGCACTGAAAGCCAGATCAATACTACGCCGAGGCGGCCGTGGTCTGCGTTATCGCTATTCAAAAAAAAAAAAAAAAAAGATAATAAAAAGAGCGTATCAAAACGATCAGCCAACACCACCTAGATTTAATACAAGCATAGCCTGTGCATCACGGCAGACTACGTCAGAGCCGATATCTCGGCAGCTGTATAAATTCATGGCTCATTGGATGTAGCCGTGCACGTTGATGTGAATTGATATCCCCGCTAGTGGCCACTGACATACAACAAGCTACCGTTTTACTGCAATGATATCGAGGCGGGAGTGTCAACAGCTATCGGAAGCGCGGCGCCCTTTCCACTTTGTTCCCGACAGCGGCCACTACGAATCGGCCGATGTAGGGTTCGAGGCTATTTTCCATGCGCTCGCGTGTTCGAGCTCATATTGCTCACGATAGTACGTTGGTTGTGCGGCGAACTCGACCCCGTCATCGGGTGCCAACGAGCCAGTGGGATCTCAACAGAGCGGAAGGTGTTGTGCTCGTTGAGATTTTTTGCCAGCGGATGCTTCCAACGAGCTGTCGGCAGCGAGGAGTTCATAGGTTTGCCGCAGTCGTCGGTCAGCGACACAATTCATGAGGTGGCACACGCCATTACAGTCGTTGGCGAGCGAAAACGGTGGGTGGCGTTTCCCGAGACCGTCCGAGCGATTCCTGGTGTGCTCGGATGCGTCGATGGCACACTCATCGCCATCCAAAAGCCCCATGGCCTGACCGCCGCGGACACGGCGAACTACATGTCGCGGAAGGGGTTCTACGCTTTGAACGCCATGATCGTGAGTATTATTCATGCATTGAATGCGTTGCGATTTGTTTTCTTTGTAATGTCTAAATTCTCCGCTTTACTCTTACGAGTAAAGCGGAAAGGAACATTGCGGGAGCGATCTTTTGTTTTCGATCTGTCCAGAACGGGAGTGGGTTCGTATGAGGGCACCTTGGTTAGGGTAAGCAATGAATGCATTCGACGCGGACTACACTGTGGTTCAAGGCCTCCACAGTGCATAAAATAACCGCTACTCAATCGCTAATTGTGCACTGGACCTTGATTCTTGGTGTGGATTTGTTGAGAGTAGCCCTCCCAGAATGTGCCGTAGCATATTCGCTTCCCTGTGCTGCGTCCTCATTCTTCATTGTCGTGTTGGGCGTCATGGATAAATCCCTGTGCATTAAATACGTATCGTTTCATTACCCTCTTTCGGATTCGAGTTTATAATGCTTTATGCAGTTTGTGATACTTTGGCTTAAACATACAGCAGTAATTGGGTTAAAAGCGTGCTGTGGCTGGAAGCTGGATTGTCCCAAACAGTAAGCATGAAGACTACTTTTTTACACTGCCTTGACGAACCCAAGCCCACGTGTTAAAGGTTACGGTAGAAGTCCTACCTTGTCGACGACTCGTTCATAACTGTGTTTGAATAGTCGGTAAGAGTGGAGACAGATGTAGTTACATAAACATAAGAGTTTTTCCGAGGTCATTTTGGGCACAAATTTGGCTGAATTGATTTCTGCAGACATGTGACGCCGACCTCTGGAGCCTGGATGTAAATCCTTGTTTCCCGGGGTCATGCCATGGCTCGTGGGTGTGGCGGAGGAACCCTCTCCGTTGCGACCTGGAAGCTGAACTGCGCCCTGGTGAATGCTTGCTTGGTAAGTGCTGGCAATGTTTGCAAAATCAAGATGATAATTCCCCGCATACTTACGCTTTATTATGACGTAATCGTGTTTCAGCCACAAAAACTGTTGTCAGCGCTTGGTCCAGACTGCCACAATGTCTAGAAAGCTTCTTCACAATTTTTTTTTAGATCATTATGGTATGACAACACGCAGGATGCGAACAGTCAAGTTCATTTGAGAGCTTATGCGAGCACCAGTGATAACGCTGGAAGGTTCGATGACTGCTTTATAAAAGACGACGCGTTCCACCGATGGTCAGATTACCTCATGGCTGACGACTGTTCATGCTGCTATCAGTTTACTGTGCAAGTGGCTTGCATGTCGTATTTTCAGTTTTCGGGCACAAGTTTCTCGAAATGAAAAAGTTTAGTCTTAAACATTCCAACTGCTGCCTTTGTCAACATCACTGCCACGTGACAATATCACTACAGCTGTCATGCTTCCCTTGTGCAGGAGACTCCGGCTATCTACTAGAACCTTGGCTCCTCATACCAGTGCCCGGACGACCAGCCAGTGGCACCCCTGAGAGCAACTACAAGGCAATGCGCAATGTTGGGGAGAGGTGCATCGGGGTTTTAAAGAGCAGGTTCCGCTGCTTGCAGCGTTACCGGACCCTGCTCTACAACCCCGATCGAGCAGCTACCATCATTGGTGCTTGCGCAGCTCTTCACAACATTGCGCTGGCGGCACATGAGCCTGTGCTCGAAGGGGACGACGACGACGCTGACGGCGATGACAACCCCAACGGCAGTGACGACAGCGACGACGCTGAGGCGCCACAATTGGTAGCTGAGCTACCACCACCACAACGAGAGCGAGCACCACGGCAGGGTTACCTGCGGGGCCAGCAGCAGCGCAACCGCGTGGTGAACCTGCGCAGGGTACGCCGCCGTCTGCAACGACCTAGGCAGCGTTGTGTGGTGCATGTTTCTCTTTGTTCATTGCGTGTGTCACTGGCATGTTTAAAAAAAAAAGCTCCCTTTTTTTTTACTACACTTCTAACATTTTTAATGAAACACGGTTCACCTTACAATGAATTACCGACCCCCTTGTCACACTATGCCATCCTGATGAAGTACTTTAGCCAGCTTCAAACATATCGTGGTTCACACTAAGCACAAATGAGAGCTCAACTGTGAATGGTACATGGTGCCATTCATAGCCAGAGTGGTAACCTGAAAAGGCTGTATCAATCAGGACAGCCACATGAGCTAGTTTTTCTGCAACAAGGATCGTGGTAAACATGAAGGGAACGACATGGGTGCTCTCAGAAGTGAAGTTTCATTACAGAATCGTGAGCAATGCACATATAAAGTGAAGTAAATGATTGCTCATCATGTTTCATTCAAAGGAAAATATAAAAGTATCTTCCTTTTATATTATGTACATAAATGATAAAGTTATTACAAAGTGTATATTACTCCACATCAACATACACACTTCGCAACACAAAAGTCATTACAGTACATGAAAACAAGGTGCAGTTGAGCCTGGATATATCGAACTTGCTAGAAAATTGCAATTAGTTTGACATATGGAGCAACTCGACATAAAACGGTCGAAGATTTTACTGCCTCTTGGTGCATGCGTCGGCCTCTGCAACTGTTGTACAATAATGCATGACAGACACCGTCATGACAACGCGGGGGATGTTTTCATTTTGTATTTTTCCATTGTTTGCAGTTGGCGACGCGAAAATATAGTGTGGATGTCAATGACAGCTGCACGTACTCATCCGGCGCCGAAAGCCTCCAGGCTGCCTTGGCCATAGTGTCAGCCTTGTCTGAGAATCGTACTGAGCATACTTCTTGGGATGCTGTACGCAGCGGAGATGTAAGGCTTCTTTTCCCCATGTTCAGCTGTATTAATATCGCCGACTTTGCAGAGATCAGCATAGCTTTTACATTTTATGACACATATCGAGCTAACAAAAGGAGCAAAGAAATGAACTGCGATCCGCCAGGTGGGCACAATGACGAGAAATTTTGGTACAAAGCACTTGATGGCAAGCAACAATGTCTACTCGCTGCGTGTGGAACCGTCCTAATCACATCGCTTCCTCTGCTGAATGTTTTTAGGAAGGTCCCCTTTCCTTGAGGAAAAGCGAAATTCTTGTGACGGAGAGCCAACCTCTTGGGGAGATATGCGCTGCCTTGTTCGATATGTCATAGGTTCTGGCTCTTGTTGCTTAATGCAGCTACACATTTTCCTATTCAAAAACATTTAGATGTAAACGATAGTTCAATTTACCCGAGTTCAGTACAGTTGGTTTTCACTGTACAACAAGCACTCCTCTACTCATTGCAAAAAAAAAATTAAGTGCACATTTGAGCTTCTCAAGTGCTCTTGTGACATGTAGTGTTCGTCAGAAAGATAATGAAACAAAAAATCAGAACACCATGATAATGTACTATGCACTGTCACATAATGAACATATACGGCCATGTTTTTGTTGTTTCGAGTGTCGTAAACAACAATGCACATATTGGAGTATCGCATGCAATGTTCACAAGAGCACGTCTGAAGCCTTCGTTACATTTTCCATTCAATTATGCAGCGCTTGGTCCTTACTTCTTGGTGAAGTTTTTAAATTCTCAGCGGTTCAATGTCAGAAGTGGCAGTCTTTAACGATTTACAATTTTCGCTGATGGACAATACGTTACCCATCGATATTTGAGAACGCCTGCCAAATGCTCATCAGCCCATCGGTATTTGGCGAAATTCCTAACTTAGAGTAGACTTGCTTGTAAGTGAGCTCGACAGAGTGTAGTATTCTTTTTTCCCTGATTGTGAACTTTTCTTCTTTTCAGGCCATTGAACATGAAGTTTTGTCTTCGGCATTGTCATAATTAGCCGAATTTTTTTTGCAATTCGTTGCCATCATTGGTGAACCACCGTATGTCTAAAAGCTTCTAAGCAAGATAATGAATGTTTGGGTGTTACAACAATTCAAGAGTGTTGTGCGACCTATACTATACACAAACACTCTTCCTCGCTATAAGATGTGTCAAAATGACTAGAAAACACACATTGCGCTCGTATACACGTGTACACTGTAAACATTAAAGTACAGTGCAGTATGCACATATATATTGACACAGTGTGATTTCAAGTTACGCGCGCTGGCCGATCCCTATGCCCTCCGAACGGTTTGCGGCATACGAGGGAACCAAAGTAAAAGTGTGGCGGAGAGCACGTGCCTGCGGGACCCAGTCTACAGCAGCTGCGCGCGACCCATGGGAGACACAAGAAAACGTGAAGGAGAAAGAAGAAGACTGTTCTCCGGACTGCTAGTAGATTTCCTCCTAGCTGTTTTTTTTTCATTCCCGGGCACAAGTTCGCCCCAACTACGTTAGTTTATTAAAGTGTGTTTTGAACTGTGCGTTACAAATTTGGTGGAGGTGCGGGGTATGATGCCAAGCCCCTCTCGAGTGACGGAACACAGTCCAGAACCACAGCGACTTGGACCCAACGAGCTGACCCCTGTTCATCAGCGCTGCAGTCGACGCCTACGTGGTGAGGGTCCCGAGTTTGCACCTTTGTCGACTTCCCTTAGAACATCAACGGCTGTGAACGGGGACGCTACTGACATGGCAGCTGAGGTCACGCCAGCTAACATTGTAGTGAATCAGCCAATGGTGCCAAAGCATTTCCACGGCGACAGCTTCGAGGACGCAGAGGACTGGCTTGAACACTTCGAACGCGTCGCAAAAGCTAACGGATATGGGGCAGATCGCAAACTTGGAAGCGTCTACTTCGCGCTGGAAGATAGCGCACGAACGTGGTATGAAAACCACGAAGCTGCCTTCCTGTCATGGGATGACTTTCGACGGGAGCTGCTCGCGGCGTTCCCGAATACAGACCGCAGAGAGAGAGCCGAAGCTGCCCTCCAAACAAGAAGCCAGCGCAACAACGAAAGTGTTGCCATGTATGTGGAAGACATGTCTCGCCTATTCCGCCGAGCGGATCCAAACATGAGCGAAGACAGGAAGCTGCGTCATCTGATGCGAGGCGTAAAGGAGGAACTATTTGCCGGACTGATTCGGAGCCCGCCGCGCACCGTCGCTGAGTTTCGTTCCGAGGCGACTACGATGGAAAGGACGCTACAACAGCGAGCACGGATATACAACCGGGACACTAACATCACTTCTCTGGACTTTTTGCCACCAGTCTTCGGAAACAGCATGGAAGTACTACGGGAGCTAGTACGGTCTGTTGTACGAGAAGAGCTCCAGAAGCAGCGCCTTGACCAGAACGCTCCAATGCTTTCGTCCCTGGCCGACGTGATCCGTGAGGAGGTTAGGCAGGTGGTACAGGAACCTCAGCTGAGCGCACAGCGAGAAGCGCCACTACAACAGCAGCCGAGAATTACATATGCCGATGTGCTACAGCGAGGAGCTCCCGGACGTGCGGACGTCGCAGCCACTACACCTGTGCAGTACCCGATGCCGCCGAGCCCCCTACAGCCACCACCCGAGAGGAGACTCAGGAAGAGCGATGTCTGGCGTACTCCCGACAGAGTACCCCTTTGCTACCACTGTGGGGAGGCTGGTCACATCTACCGAACGTGCCAATATCGCCAGGCAGGACTTCGTGGTTTCCCTGTAAATGCACCTCGGCCACGAAATGGAGAGCGCCCCTTCGAAATCGAGGAATACCTGTCGAGTCGTCAAAGTTCCAGTGGCTTCCAACAACACCAACCTCGAGCAACGACAACGGGGAGGTTTAGGTCGTCGAGCCCCCGCTTTTCAGCAACCCCCCCAAGGCGTCGTTCACCAAGCCCGGGTCGGGAAAACTAGAGTCAGCGACCTGTGGAGGCAAGGCCGCTGTCGACGCTAATGCAGAAAAACCTCCATCGCAGACTCCGAACGACGACGACCGCCTCAGAAACCAGTGCTTTGGTAACGACGTTGCTTCCGATTTGCGGGTGTTCGTTGATGGCTACGAAGTCATCGCGCTGGTAGATACAGGTGCAGATTATTCAGTAATATGTAGCGAGCTTTCTAAAATACTGAAGAAAGTACTGACTCCTTGGAAGGGACCACAAGTTCGCACAGCAGGAGGGCACCTTATCGACCCAATTGGAATATGCACCGCAAGAATCGGAATACGGGGTTTTACGTACGTCGCCAGCTTTATTGTGCTGCCCGAATGTTCAAGAGATTTGATAATCGGCATGGATTTCTTACGACTGAACGGCGCTGTCATCAACTTGCGAGAATCTTGCGTCTCATTCTCAACGAGGCACGCTATCGCTACCTTCGACACTGACGAAAACGTATATGACATTTGTATTGCGGATGATGACGTCATGGTACCGCCGAGATCGAGCATATCCGTCGCAGTAACCAACAAAGCGTTCAGTGAATTCGAAGGATTTGCTGACAACAACACCGAACTCATACTTCAAAAAGGAATCTGCATGGCACGAGGCCTTGTTCAGCTACGAGGTGGATGTACGAATGTTTTGCTTACAAACTTTGGAAATGAGGTGCAACACGTTGCAAAGGGAACTGTCATCGCCAGTCTGCACGATTTCGTTCAGGTTACAGAGCTGCACACTTCTGAAACCAATGAATCTGATTTGCAAGACGTCCTTGCAGCTATTGACATCGAGCCAGGACTACTACCAAGTCAAAAAGAGCAAATAGAGGGCCTTGTAAGGGAATTCGCCGAATGTTTCTCGATGTCATCTAAAGTCCGGCGCACACCTATCGCCAAACATCGCATCATTGTCGACGAGTCAGCGAGGCCTATATACCAGCATCCCTACCGAGTGTCACCAACCGAAAGAGAAGCTATCGGTAATCAGGTTAAAGAAATGGTCCAGGACGACGTAATTCAGCCTTCATCAAGTCCATGGGCGTCGCCTGTTGTCCTTGTGAAGAAAAAAGACCAGACTTTACGGTTCTGCATTGATTACCGGAAAGTGAACGCCGTCACAAAACGGGATGTTTATCCGCTTCCAAGAATCGACGACACTTTGGATAGGCTACGAGATGCCAGGTACTTCTCCTCACTAGATCTTAAAAAGTGGATATTGGCAGATAGAAGTTGACGAAAGAGATCGCGAAAAGACAGCGTTTGTGACGCCGGATGGTTTATATGAGTTCAAGGTACTTCCCTTTGGCCTTTGTTCAGCACCCGCCACATTCCAGCGGATGATGGACACAGTGCTCTCTGGTCTCAAATGGCAGTCGTGCCTGGTTTACCTTGATGATGTTGTCTTCTCTGCTACCTTCGAGCAACACTTGGAAAGGCTCCGGGCTGTGCTCACTGCTATCAGGTCAGCAGACTTGACGATAAAACCGCAGAAATGTCATTTCGGCTTCCGTGAGCTCCTGTTTCTCGGCCATGTCATCAGTGCAGAAGGCGTCCGCCCAGACCCCGCAAAAACTGAGGCCGTGGCAAAATTTCCGAAGCCAACGGACAAAAAGGCTGTTAGGCGATTTTTAGGTCTTTGCGCCTACTACCGACGATTCGTCAAAAATTTTTCACGAATCGCTGAACCGCTAACGCGGCTGACGAAAGAAGACATGCCTTTCGTATGGCTTGATGAACAAGAGGATGCCTTCAATGAACTAAGGAAGTGCCTTCAGAGCCATCCAGTCCTTGTGCATTTTGACGAGGAAGCGGAAACAGATATCCACACAGATGCAAGCAATGTAGGTCTTGGGGCCGTGCTCATCCAATGGCAAAACGGACAAGAACGAGTCATTGCGTACGCCAGCCGCACCCTTTCGAAAGCTGAGGTCAACTACTCAGCGACTGAGAAAGAATGCCTCGCCGTGATATGGGCTATCACCAAGTTTCGGCCGTATTTATACGGTAGGCCTTTTCGAGCTATAAGCGACCATCACTCGCTATGCTGGCTGGCTAATCTCAAGGACCCGTGTGGACGGCTTGCAAGATGGAGCCTGCGATTACAGGAATACAATATCACGGTTGTGTATAAGTCCGGTCGCAAGCACAGTGATGCTGATTGCTTGTCGCGTGCTCCAATTCAACCCGCTGCTCCTACTTCCACCGACGACGGAGAGGATTTTGCATTCTTGGGAGCTGTGACAACTTCAGAGATGGCGCATCACCAGCAATCCGACCCTGAGCTACTCCTATTGATCAGGTACCTACAGGGGCAGTCTGCCGATGTTCCGCGAGCTTTTGCCCGCGGCTTGTCAGCGTTCGTCCTGCGAAACAACGTCCTCTATAAAAGGAACTTTCAAAACAATACAGCGACATTCCTGCTTGTCGTCCCTTCACTTCTACGACCCGAGATATTGGAGGCTTGCCACGACGATCCGTCAGCAGGACACTTAGGAGTAAGCAGGACGTTAGCTCGCATCCGCACTAAATACTACTGGCCGAAGCTGCTCAGCTCTGTACGACACTATGTCAAAACTTGCCGGGACTGCCAAAGACGTAAAACCCCACCGTTAAAACCAGCAGGTCTCCTTCGACCGGTAGAACCACCAGAGGCTCCATTCACACAAGTGGGAATGGACTTACTCGGCCCATTTCCTACGTCGTCATCGGGGAAGCGGTGGATAATAGTTGCGACCGACTATCTAACCCGATATGCCGAGACAGCTTCTCTAGTTAGAGGAACAGCCGTTGAAGTAGCCGAATTCTTCGTCGCCAACATCGTACTGCGGCATGGAGCTCCTAGAGTGTTGATCACTGACCGAGGAACCGCATTTACGGCCGATCTGATTAAGTCTATTATGAAATTAACGCACACCAGTCACAGAAAAACGACGGCATATCATCCGCAAGCGAATGGACTTACCGAACGACTGAACAGAACGCTGGCTGATATGTTGTCGATGTACGTGGACATAGAGCACGGTACATGGGATGAAATATTACCCTATGCAACATTCGCCTATAACACCGCGATGCAAGAGACAACGCGGATGACGCCATTCCAACTTGTTTTTGGCCGGACGGTCACCACACCTTTAGATGCAATGTTACCTATTGACGAGACGTCCGAGAATGACTATCATGTCAGCGACCATCTACAAAGAGCAGAAGAAGCAAGACAGCTGGCGCGATATCGTATTCACCAACAACAGAAAACCGACACGCATCGATACAATCTGCGACGAAGAGACGTCCAGTACGCACCGGGAGACAGAGTATGGGTGTGGATTCCCGTACGGACACGTGGCCTATCAGAAAAGCTGCTTCGCCGCTATTTCGGTCCATATAGAGTACTCCGCCGCCTCGGCTCGCTGAACTACGAAGTTATTCCAGAGGGCCAGGATATTTCATCACGACGGCGGCATCGCACAGAAATTGTGCATGTCGTCAGGATGAAACCGTATTACGACAGGCAATGAACCATCGAGGACACAACGCTGTTCGACGATAACTGCATCCACGAAGAGGTGTTATGAATAACCGCCTAGCAACCAGTTTGTCGAGAGCATCGGGACGATGCACTCTGGAAAGGGGGGGCAATGACACAGTGTGATTTCAAGTTACGCGCGCTGGCCGATCCCTATGCCCTCCGAACGGTTTGCGGCATACGAGGGAACCAAAGTAAAAGTGTGGCGGAGAGCACGTGCCTGCGGGACCCAGTCTACAGCAGCTGCGCGCGACCCATGGGAGACACAAGAAAACGTGAAGGAGAAAGAAGAAGACTGTTCTCCGGACTGCTAGTAGATTTCCTCCTAGCTGTTTTTTTTTCATTCCCGGGCACAAGTTCGCCCCAACTACGTTAGTTTATTAAAGTGTGTTTTGAACTGTGCGTTACAATATATATATACTAAAATTTTTCTGAATGCATTCTTTGTATGATGAGATTTAACAAATGACATTGCAAAACATGATTCATAAATACACTACAAAACTGCTCAATACATAGCATTGCATGAGATTAAAAAGACAACGACATTGCAAGACACGATATCCCAGTGAAAGTGCACTGCTATGTACAATGAAATTTCGCAGCTGTGCTTACACATTTACTACAAAACTGCTGAATGCATAACCTCGCATGATGAGATAAAAAACACAGTGACATTTCAACGTTCTTGTGCTATGTGTAATGAAACAGCACATTAGTGCATCTGATAGACGTCAGACTCTGCCCAGGCGGCGCTGCGAAAAACGCCGCCACCAGCGCTCTCGTCGCCGCCTTGGCCATAACTGGGTAGTGCAAAGAGAGCCGTCCGCAAGCGAATGTGCGTAGGCCACTATATAACCCCCTCTTTCGCTCGTGTTGAGGGATGTTTCCTGAAAATCAAGGACTTGGAAAGCTTCTTCCGTCAATCCACCCTCGCTTCAGAAAAGTAGGAAGCTCATCAAAGTGAACTGCGGCTACAATGAAAAAGGTGTTTCAGCTATTTCGGCGTGCTGCAACTCGCAAGCGCAAGCGAGCATCGCATGACATCGAGTTCGAGGCACTCCGACGTGCGTTCTGCATCGCCTAAATGCGTTAAACTTGGGCATATACACAATTTCAAGGCGATAAAGTACGTACACGAGCAATTTTTATTACGATACAGTGGTACAACCTCGCTTTATCAGGCATGAATGGTCCCGGCGATTTTCGCCTTTGCAGTTGCTTTCTCCATCAATCTCTCGCTTCCTGTGCGTTGAACTGTTTTATTACGCATTCTCGAATGTACTGTTGACGGTTGTCTTCCGTTTGTATATACTGCAAATGGGGATACGTGCGTGTCCATTTTCTCGGTGTACAAAGAAAGGCAAAACCGTGGCCTCCGAGATAGCTCCGGCAATCGCGGAGACCACGGGTAAGAAAAACTTGTCGGTGGTCACGACCAAAATTTTGCGATTTACTTGTATGACGCACGTGTTAGCATTTGCTAGTTAAAGCCGGAACTTTGAACCTTCAATGCGTACGTGAGCGATGCTGTGTGATGAAGACCAGTTAAGATTATGAGTGGTCGCGGAATGCGCGATGTTTATCACGCGCTTCACCAGTCTGCATTTAACTGCTGCACGGCGCGCACCGCGGTCTGAGGCTCTGCTGAGCTTCATAGCCAAGGTTACCACGTTTCTACGTCAAAGCTGCTCAAAACACTAACATGAGACCCACATTATCACACTTTCTCATGCGACCGGCTGTGGAGAACGCGAGTAATTCGCTTACTCAGCACGTTCGCAAGCGCCCGTATCCAGAGCTCTCGCCGTTCTGCTTCGTGCAACACCTACAGAAATTTGTAAAACAAGTCCTTTACGTCCGTGGCAATTCACAACGCAACAGTAGCTTCGACTGAAGCCTTCATTCATAGCGCGCGGAGCCGCTGCGTCTGCTCTTGTTTTCGCCGTCGTTCTGACACGCACTTCATGGCGGCTCGGTTGCGCGTCCGACTAGCGGGGATAAATTCTTAGCTCTTTTTCTGAGTGTTCAATGCGCCAATACACCAAATATTTAGGTTAATTGTTGTTTCCAACTCGCTAGTTGCACCCGGTTGCACAGAAAACTGTGCAAGGGAGCCGGACTTCGCACTACCCAAAACTGCTCCGACAGGTGACGCTACGTGTCTGCAAAACTCCAGAGTCTGACGTCTATATGCAGAAAAAGAAAATTTGCAGAAAAAGATTGCAGTGTGCCACTGAAGCGAACTAACAAAGCACAGCTCGTGATATGAACGTACAAAAGAAAAGAAAAACATAACAAGCAAGAAAAGATTGCAGGGTGCCACTGAAGCGAACCAAAATACCACAGCTCGTGATATGTAAGCGCGAAAAAAGAAAAAGGGAAGACGTAAGACAAAAAAAAAGAATACACAGCTCATGATATGAAAAGACTACAAAGAAATTCATAAGACAAAAACATAAAAAATACACAGCTCGTGATGTGAAAGGTCAACAAATAATTTCGTAAGACCAAAAAAAAAAATACACAGAGCACCACTGTAACATCCCTACAAATCACAGCTTGTGATATGTAGGGAAAAACGAAATACGTAAGAAAAAAAAATGAAAACACAGGACAACACTGCAAAAAACACGCCACTGCCTGTGACGGTTAACAACAAAAAAATACACATATTTACAACTATATACACTATGGCGCAGGAGGCCGCTGCTGGAGTGCCGCAGTGAGGGCCTGGGCGAGGGCATCGACGCCCTGCAGCTGGTGGACGGCGTCATCGAGACTTCTAGCCTAACGCTCGGTGGCTGCTCGATGTCGCCTGGCCTCGTCGGCGAACTGCTGCATTGCCTCGCCCTGCCGATTGCCTGCGTCGCGCAGCTCTGCCAGCAACTGGAAACCAAGAAATGTGTTGCCATTATCATGCATGAATTTCTTGCTACGGACTCTTCGCTGGAAGCTTCTGTTCGTGAAGAGTTTCAATGTGCACAACAATTCCCTCTGTTGAAAATCCACTAGCCCAACGGCATACATGAACGGTGCCGGTTCACCGCACAACCATCGTACATCGTTTGGACAGACCAAAACGGTGCCGGAATTCATTCTTGCTCATCTGATCAAACACATCTCGCACCTCCAACCACCTCTGCACGAGAAGAAACCAAACAGCCCTTTTCAGGGCTACACAACCGTTTGCCCGGCTTTACGAGATTACCGACACAATCTTCTTCCGAAACCCCACTTGCTGCAGTACGCAAAACATGCAGCAAACAGGTGTGATACAAGTGCAAAATGTGCATGATGGCTATGCTAAGTATTTACATACAGAGTTTGTTTTTGAACAGTTTATAAAACAATAGCACATTTTTCATTATGCTTTAGAAGCAATGAAGCAACACGGAAACATCACGAGACGTTACAGTCTTCCAACGCAAACTTACTATGTTTGACCACAACTACAATGCAGGACACCTGCTTATACCGTCTGACATTTATGCAAACAATGAGTTCACGTACAACTGTTTTCGACATTTATTTTTCTTGTGCATATAACTTTATAGCCACATGTTACGCTTTAACTAACACCTGCACACATGAGCATCACCTGTGAGCATGTAATATCATCTGCTGTTAATGAGGTTGGTATCCACAAATATCCACAAGTATCCACAATTATTGTGGCGAAAGTGCACATATGCTGATTACCATAGCATTGGTTTTTCTTTTATCCGACAAGTGTTTCAACAGTACCATGCTAATGCTATGCCACTGCAACTTTGGGGAGAGGAGGAGAGGGAGGCAAATCCACTGGCTACGCCCCCTCAGTCGACTACAGGGTCTGAGAAATGGTTTGCAACACTTGCGGGTCCTCCAATGAGCTTTCAAATATAGTTCGCGGCTGTTCGTTCGTCACCGTCGTATATGTGTCTGCCTCGCACACTGTTCTCGACGGCGCAACGAGTTAGCATCTCGAGGTGGAGCGTTGGGCTAGTTGGTGCTGCATATTTTCAAAGTTTCACAGCCATTGGAACGAGGACAAACAAAGATGAGACACACAGAGCGCAGAGCGCTGAGTGTCTCATCTTTGTTTGTCCTTGTTCCATGCGCTGTGAAACTTTGAAAATAGCATCTCAACCACAGCGGCAGCAGAGTGATGCACTCGAAATTGTTTGAAAAAATGCCCCCACCTCCCCCGAAGGGACTCGTGAGGAAATGCGAATGCATTTCGCGCGCGCTTCACTCCATTTATATATGGTGGTTGTGGTTCGAAGAAGGAAAAGGCGCCTAATTTCTGCAGCCCGGTCGGGAGGACGGCGCAGCGCCTGTTTTTTTTTCTCCTTGCTTTTGTTCTGTTTTTTTCTCCTTTCTTTATTTATTTTTTTTATTCTTTTTGTTCTTTTTTCCTTTTCTTTTTTTAAATTTTTTTAAATTTTTTTTTCATATATAGCTCCGCCGAGCTCCCGCGGTGCGAGCGCCCTCACGCACTTGAAATGCATTCGCATTTAAAACTGGAGATGCGTAAAGCACGCAGCGATGGAGCGGCGTTTCCTACTGGAACATGCCAATCGCTGCTAATGGGCAATGAGAGACAGAAGACTCCGACTGGACACAGAGACCCGCAGTCGGCTTTTAGTTAACGCGCACGCTGCGAATTTTTATTGTTCAACGCACAGGAGAAATCTCCCACCGGTACCACTTTGGAGGTGAAGATCCATTGCAATATATACGGGATGAACAGTGAACGGTTGTGCAGCGCGAGCAGTCGGTTTTTTCAACCAAGAAACTCGCTAGCAGACGCTGCCTGCGTCGGCGTCGCGAGGCGAGAGGGGGGGTAGCGTAGGAGAGGAGAGAGAGGGGGGGGACGCATGCGCAGTGGGGGTGTGGACGCTGTGGGCAGGGATGCTTAGAGGAGGGAGGGGGGGAGCGTATTAGAGGAGAGAGAGGGGGGACGCGCATGCGCAGTGGGGAGCGCGGGGGAGGGATGCCTAGAGGAGAGAGGGTGAGCGTAGGAGGGGAGAGAGGAGGGGAGGCGCATGCGCAGTGAGGGTGTGGTTGCGCGGGGAGGGATGCCTAGAGAGAGAGGGAGAGAGGAGGTTTTTTATTTACATTTTTTAAAGGGCTTGCGCATGCGCAGTATGGGTGGTCACGCCGCCCACCACCACCACCGGATTCAGCTTCGCCATAACATGCTTCACATCTAACACCTGCCGGCGCTTACCTCCTCAACCTATCCTCCCCCTCCTCCTCCGCGGACAACGCCGGATGCCTGACATAGCCCGACTATGAAATGCATTCGCATTTAAAAGTAAAACAATCTGTGCGTTATGGATGGAAGCAAATGAGCAGACTAGTTCACAGCACAGAATAGGGATATTCTAAGGGAGTGCTTACCGCTTCCGACCGCCGAAATATGGGGCCTCGCGCACCGTCGACCCTCGAGGTCCCGGTCAGTTGGAGGATGCGACCGCGGTACCCGGACAGCTGGCCGCCTCCAGTGCCGCTGTAAAGCACGAACGGGATGTGTAAGATGACTCACCGAGATACAATTGTGCTCGCACTCACCTCTGTTCCGCCGGAGCTCCTGCTCGGCGTTGTAGCGCTCCTTCCGCCAAAACGCCTGCCACTGCGGGCCGGCCTCGTTTAGGAGCGCTACAACCTGACGCCAGAGCTCATCCCTCTTCTCTTTCGTAAACGAGGCGTCGAAGGGGTACGAAGGCGTCGCCAGCTCGGGGTGCTCCCCCCAGGAAAGCGAGCAGGAGTTCCCTTTGCCGGTCAGACACCCGAGGTCCTGGTTCACTTTTCGACATTTTTTCAAACTTTGCTCCACACGCAACTTTCCGTATTTTTTTAGGCGCGAAGCTCCTTAAGCCGTGGGTCGTGCGTCCTCGATGTATGTAGTAGGTAGCCACCTCTCGTTTAGTTCTTGGAATGTCCGCTAGATGGCGGTACCTGTATATGATGAATATATATAGGGGCGAAGCTCCTTATGGCATCACCTCGGCGATTCTCGGTGATCCATGCATCCTGAGTAGCCAGTAGGCACTGGATTTCGACCTCCAAGGTAGTGCCTGTGTGAGATGTCTCCTGTGCGTGATTAAACAATAAAAAAAATTCACAACGTACACGTAAAATTAAAGTGAGCTGCGAGTCGCCATGACTCTCATCGACCCTTTAGTATAAATGCGCCCGATCTTACGTCGTTGATGATGTACTGCACAGAATTTGCGGAAGATTACCGGTTTACCGACGCACCTCCGAAGCTTCGCCCACTCATCATCATTCACTCCGTGGATATGGCGTCGTCATCTCCAGTTCTCGTCTCGTTTCCGAGAGGGCGCTGTCCTATAGACATGCGTACAATATGGCGGTTGGGTGAAGGTACGCTAGATGGCGTTGGCGGTGCAGCTGCTCTTCGATTGCGCGGACCGCCGTACGAGTGCGCTTGCCGGATCGTGCTGCTTGGCGGACTATGGACGACGACCGGTCGTTGAAGTTTGAATAAAATTTCACACACATTATCGCTTTGATTACTGCTGGGCGAAACCACTGAAGATTTCATGGTGTAACCATGATTGCTTCAGTCACCATAACTTTCATCGACCCTTTAGTATAAACGCGCCCGATCTCACGTCGGTGATGATGTACCGGGCAGAATTCACGGAAGATTCACGGTTTACCGATCAACCTCCGCAGCTTCGCCCACTCATCATCATTCACTCCGTGGATATGCTGTGTTTTTTTTTTTTTTTTGCGTGCACGACACCACCTGGCGACCACGCCAGAAAAGTTAGCATTGAAAAAATATCAGTACTACAACGTATTGCTGGTTCGGGAAGTGTTTGAGCTTGAGAAGAAAATGAAATACTTTTTCGTAAAAGAACTGTATTTATTAGAAGGCGAGAAACACTTCGTAATCAATTATACGGTCCCCGGGCAGGCGATGGAGGAAGCGCGTCTACTTCCGGAAAGCTCGCCGCTTCACGATTGGCTGTCCTCTTTCTCTCGGCGGATCTCGGCGAGAGACAGCTCCGTACCGCCAACTTCTGTGACGCAAGCCACGCAGAACGGGCGCGAACAGAAAAAAGATCTACGATCGTCCCCCAAATGTGCGCTTGTTGCCGCTAGAGCGCGTCATGAGTTACGTCTGCACGGAGCCTATACACTTGTAACGCATTATGTGCACTTTGTTGATGCTGTGGCTTACGACGATGAAGAATTATGCATATGGCTTTTGTAATGGGTTGGAGCATTGAACGACCCACTCGTTACGCAATTCGCATTGTGTGACACCTGCTTGTTACTTCACTGTTCTAAAGCGCTTTATTACACACGTGAACGCGATTCCTTACCCGACATGAAGCCTGCATAGCGTCAGTTTGCAACAGAGTTTCCAGCACCGGCGTAGGTCAGTGGTAGAATACTGGGCTGCCACGCAGAGGGCCCCGGTTCGATTGTCATTCTGTTCTAAGCATTTTTTAATCATTTAGATTTTTTTCTTATTTTGCGCGATAGTGGTTACGGACACCGGCGGAGGCGGCGGACAACTACGGCGCAAGAATGGCCTTTGTTGTGGTCGTTCTTGCGCTGTGTTCATGAACGGGTATGTGCCACAGAAATTGGGCACATGCTACTACTCAACGCTCGTTTCGCAAAAAATGAAGAAAGCAAGAGACAGGACGCAAACACCGATTCAGATTTGCAGACAGACGAAGCCAATAGCTGAGAATGTTTTGTAATAAACGATCGGGATTGCTGGGCTTGTCGGTAATGTGTAGGCAAGTATCTGCTGCAGAAGGGTGAAAATGAAAGTTTTCTTGGATTACCTCATCGCCCAGAGACACGTGCTGTAATACAAGCTGTCCAAGGAACTACATCAATAACTTCACTGCTCTCAATTACAGCATGTTATGCTACTGATGCCAAACTTGCATTTTTGAGTAGAGACCGCAGTTTGAGGGAACTACAAGGGAGAGTGATACTGCACTATCAAAGCAGCGCCTGGAGTTGGGGGAAAAAAGCTCGCGCATGAGCAACAGAAGTTAGAACATATTACTGAGTGGAAAGCGCAAGCAGAAGACGGCGCTCAACGAAGGAGGCTTCCAGGGGAAGAACTCGCTGCAGCACACAGGCAGCGCGAAGTAGAGAGTAATGCATTCCTCACACAACAAAAACACTGATATGTTAAGAGTTGTGTCCAAAAGCACATAAACTTCTTTGTTTGCCCAACAACAATTCACTTGTGAACATTGTACGTTTTCTAACATCCTTGTCCCCGCAACTGTATGACGCATTCGTTTCACAACAACTGCAAACTATTTATTTGATGTGAACAAAAGTACGTTTATTACAAAAATAAGCCTACGTCATACAAACTTTTCTTTCAGCTAATACGCAAGAAAAAGGTATTCTTGAAGAGATGGTGCACGAAAGTTCAATGACATCCTCACTTGGTCACCAGGAACGCACGTGTGGCAGTTTCCTAGCATAGTGGCTACTTTGTATATTTGGGGCGCGTCCTGAAGTAAGATTTGCTGATTTTTCTTGTAGTCTAAGAAGGAAAACAAAATAATTGTCTTGCCAAATCCCCATTCTACGCTCTCGTTTACAGTGCTCATGGCAGTAATAAATTCTTTCTGCTCAATACCAACACGTGACCAGCATATGCCGCATGAACAGAGGCCACAGGAGATAAGCAGAATCACAAATTATAGTAAATGTATTATCCTGCCTGACTTACGAGCTTGTACAAGCCACACCCTCGAAGTATTTCCTTAAGGGGAGACACTAGTCCGAAACCTGCTTGTCTTACTTTTTAGTATTTTAGCTGAAATTCAGACCTAGCATGTATTTTTGACTGCTGAAAACAAATGTGCAATTACCTTGTGTCTACCATGCACGGATTTTAAGATATTGACAGTTCCATACAATTGCGTTCTGCCCAGACTTTTGACAACTTTCTCACAAAAGACCTTTATGAATTTTATACCACCGCATCCCTAAAGACCAGGGAGTCCAAAATAACGATGACTTTACCTGTAGCTGTATTCATTCAAAAGTTATGGTCTGAACAAGTACACTCATGAGAAATCGGTAACTGTTGCTTAACTTTACTACGAATTAAATCCCAATACCAATTCACAAGATTTCAAATACTGCAAGAATCATCAAAATCGGACTGTTTCTTCAAAAAATACTGCGGACAACAGCTTATGATGTGATGAAAAATGTGGTTATTAGAAAATGAGAAAGAAGTTTAGAAACTGGAAGATGCATGAATTGGTGCTCTTATGATAGTAGAAGCCACTAGTAATATAGTCGAGTTCATTCTTCTTGGTATGGTTTCTTTTCACTGTGTTCTCGCTGGTGGTGTGTTGCATTCTCGCATCAGCGGATATTGCTTCCTCCCGAATGCAATGAGCCATTGTGAACTTCTACTGACTGAAGTGTTCAATTGCGCAAACAAGGCAGGGACTACAAGAAGAGACGACGACACACAGAGCGCAAAGTTTGCGCTCTGTGTGTCGTCGTCTCTTGTAGTCCCTGTCTTGTTTGCGCAATTCACCACTTCGGATCATGAACTAACAAGCCCAACTGTCAGCCATACTGACTGCCCGCCATTGCACTGTCGTCAGTTAGGCTTTTCCGGGAAATGGCAGACAACGCGACAATGTACGGCTGCCTAGCGGATGCATCCTCGAGCATCGAAGATGGAAGGAACAATTTACCCCATGCGATAGAAATGCACCAATGCTGTGCAATCACTTTTTTAAAGCACAATGGCTTCCTCTCTTTCATATGAAAAGCGGTCTTGTGCTAGTAACAGCTAATAGAAGGGTGTGTCTTGCAAATGATACTCAAATGGCTATCATATTTAGCATGGTTCCTGCACGGTGCGCTGTGGAATAGGACTTTTCCAGGTGGTTTGATGAGCAAAAAAATGGTCATGAAATTGACTTCAAGACCAAATAACACGACAAGTACGCATTCTAAGTCTGTAATACAGTAGACTCTCATTAAACGGAACATGGAGGGAACAGGAAAACATGTTTCTATTAACAGCACTTCCATTTACTGAGAGATGAACATGGCTGCGGAATAAAAATACGAAACGAATTTTATCAAAAGCATTTGTTTCATTTGAACAGTAGTTCCTGCTGCATCCAACGCTCTATGACGTTGCATCGAACGCGCTGTGTCGTTGCGCCCAACGCTCCGTGGCGTTGCACCGAACGCGCTGTGCGTTTGCATCTGGACATGTACGCGTGAAAGACTGCGCCGCGATTGCGATTGCTGGACGGGTTTGTTCTGTCTATGTGCCGGCTTGTGATTGGATGCGTGCGTTCACGGAGACTGGTCAAAGCCACCTAGAAAAAATATCAAGGCCTCCGAATCACCTACTCTAATTGTGAATACGTCACGACAGTGAGATGACAGCGCTAGATGAAGGGGGGGGGGGGGGGGGGATGGGACGCAATCAAAGCGACGCGCGCCGCGTCGTGAACGAACGCACGCAGCGCTGTGAAAAAAAGTTTTCTGCATGGCTGCAACACTACAGCGGCCGCATGTAGAGCCACGGCCGGACTGGAAAGACGCGCGCGTTCCGAAGAATCCGTTGATGGTTGCATGCTAGATAAGAATTCCGCACTTGTCGGCGCACTTGTTAATTCTGCGTTTTGGTCGAGCTCATGTTTCCAACATCTTTTTATTTTGTTTCAGCTCAGTAAAAAGCATTTCTGGCCATCGAATTACATGAAGCCGACATCTTACACAGACGTCAAGACAGGAAAAGTTGTCGAAGTCACTCTGAAGAACAGTCGTCTGAAGCAAACTGCAGTTCCGAGCTTGTTTCCCAACTGCCCTGCCTAATTATCGTGTCCGCAACCATGCGTTCGGGAAGCACCGGATGTGAAAAGAGCGCGCTTGGAAGCCGCTTCATTGCACAATGCAATAATGCTTTCGCAGCAAACGCAAGCAGAAGAGGAAACCAAAAATAAGCTCAATAGTGTTGCGGACTTGCTCAACGCCTTGCGAAGATTTAAGCATTCAGACTTCTGGACTGTAATCCACAAGGACTCCAAGGTTTTCTTTTGGACTTGGCTCTCCATTCTGCTCCAACCATCCGCACTTCGGTGATTGTTTCTACTGACCTTCGCATTGAAGTATGTTTTGGTGAAACGGTTGTGAGAAATTGTGATGATGTGCTAGTCCCTGAAAATATATGTCACTTAAGAGATTTAAGAGAGTGCTAGAGATCATCAAACAGACTCGCAAGGATATCAGCACTGCGCCTTCTGAGAAAGCCCGTCATCTACTGAGATTGGTGTCGACATTACTAGAGGAAGTAAGGGGCGAACATTTTGCATGCGAGTTGCGAGAATGGCATTTGGAGGTGCTGAAATTCTTGAAGAGTCAAGTTGACCTCGTTTTGAATAATGCCGGCCGTTATACCCCAGATTTATTGGTTTTTTTCTAGCCTTTTGTTCACCATTTCCCCTTATGCATACAGATTCTTGAGAAATTCGATGAAGCTTAACATGCCGCATCCTGATACTATCAGAAGACTGCGTTCATCGTGTGGTATTAACCCTGCAAAGGAGCAGCAAGAAGCTAGCTTTCTTTCCTATGCCAAGCGGATTGTAAGCACTTAAGAGCATGAGAAGACTGTGACAATAATGCTTCATTAAGTTCATCTGCAGTCTTTTTTCGATTACAAGGCTGGCTTTGTAACTGGCGCTTCGGCAAATTCATCAACTGCGGCAAAGACTGCCCACGTATTTATGATACAGAGCCTTCTTTCTTCAAACAAGGTGACTTCTTTCGGAAGGTTATTCTTGATCTCGAGGCATCTGGTTTTAGAATACCTAATCGCAGTGATCTCAGACAATAACTCCATAAAGAGAAAATCTATGCCCTTCTTCGCTAAGCCCGCAAGTGTCAGCATTGTTTACCAGCATCCTGCTGACTCATCGCAACCCCTGTTTTTCGTGGTGGACCCAGTTCACCAACTGCCTCAATCAACGAAACATTGGAAAATACATGTACTTTCCTGAACCAAAAAGTAATGAAGCTGAACCAAAGATACTTACAGCATCTTTCAAGGTATTGTGCGAGTTGCACGAAGCTGAAAAGCATGAGCTCTTGAAATTAGCCCCAACTCTCACTTTGGAAGCGCTGAACCCCTCCAACATGAAACGGCAGGACGTTAAGCTTGCACTAGAGGTTTTTAACTCACCTACTGTTGCTGCTCTCAGTACCGCAACATTACAGCATGCTAAGGAAGCATCTGAGTACATTGGCACTATATTAGAGAATTTTAGTACTGTGGATTGGTGCTACGTACGCAACACGCAAGCGACTTGCGTTACGTGGCGTCGTTTGCCACTAGTCTGTTTTTAGTACACAATAATACCGACGTACGTAACGTGCGTGAAGCGTCTTGCGCCATCTAGTGGGTCAAAATAGAAGTACGTGTTGTTGACGGCCAATCTGAGCCAATCCAAATGTGATAGCCGGAATAGGGCCATATTTCTCGCCTAGTACGGTCAGTACGGTACCGTAGCTGTAGCCACTCCGAACGGATGGTGAAAGCATTTGCGAGTCCGACCGCCAAACTCACGCGCTTTCTCACCTGCCGTGCGGTAGGTGCGACGATCTCTCCTTGACAATGGTGATGTCAAGTATTCTTTGGGACCCTGTGGTAGGAACTTGAATTATTCGGAGTGCGCGGCTGATTGCACGCGAGTGTGGTGGGATATTCGGAAGAAGACGCCGATGAGCTGGGCTCGCGCTGGAGGATCGGCCATGGTGCTAGCTTGAGCTGCTGGGCGGGACTCGCGTTCCCGGAAAAGCCGGCTGTGCCGTCAACCAAGGCTCGTGTCCTGGGACAACCGTTCCCCCCGGCGTCGGTGTGTTCCGGTGCGGCCGAGCCGTGCCCTCGGTCCATCCTGTGCTGGGCGACGCCGAGTGTCTACTGTGCTGGGCCTCCGTCCCGCCTGGACCTACCTTCACACCCGGACCTACCACGACAACGTCGTCGTGCTGCCCAACGTTCAGTGAGTGTGCCACCGCCGCGACGACAGATGCTACCGGCAAGACGTTAGACTCGAGTGTGTTTAATTGTGTTGTGCTCGTTCTAAGGTGCCCGTCAGTCCCGTCCCGTGTCCACATTAAAACCTTCTACGTGTCCGTCGTGCCATCCTTGTGTGTGCGAGGCCTGAGCCCACATATTCATCACAATTCTGGCGAGCCTGCCAGGATCCTTCAAGCACACAAGAGGGAATGACGGAATTCGAGAGGTTGTACGCCATAGGCAAAGACCTTGGAATGGCGGGAGCGGAGCTCAAGTCCTGGGCTGACGCGGAAATCGCGAGGGAACGGGACCAGCGTGCCCAAAACCGCGACGACGCAAAAGAGCAGGCAGAGCGAGACCGTCTAAGGTTGGAGGCTGAAGAACGTGTACTCAAGCTAAGGATCGAGCTCCTGGGAAAGACTGGCAGTACACAAGGTGCGGCGACTGATCCAAATGCGGGACAGGGCGCTTACCAGGGCGGCTCCCGATGTCTTCAGCCCCCTCATAAGTTGATTCCACCGTTTGACGAAGCACGGGATGATTTAGACGCCTACTTGCAGCGCTTCGAACGAGTTGCGAGCCTGCCAAGAATGGCCCCGTTCGAAATGGGGCCTCTCCCTCAGCCTGTGTCTGACAGGAGAGGCTTTGACCGTCATAGGGAGACTTGACTCCAGCGCAGCCACAGATTATGACCAGCTGAAGGCTACCCTGCAGCAGCGCTTCCGGTATACCGCTGAGGGATACCGAGAAAAGTTCCCGAACCGCGAGGCCCGAAGACAACGAGACCGCCATGCAGTACGTCGGAAGGATATCGGGCTACTTCGACCGCTGGATCGAACTGCGTCAAGTGGAGAAGAACTTCGAGTCTCTTCGGGACGCTGTGATTGGGGAACAGTTCCTGAGTTGCTGCTCTGCGCCTCTTCGAGTCTTCCTTAAAGAAAGGGTATTGCAAGTCCCTAGACACCTTGGCGAAGAACGCCGATTGCTTTTGTAGAGGCACAAGACCTCACCAATCTCGCCAAGGAAAACACTCGTAAGGAGACCGCGGGGCCACGGAGCATTCTGGCAGAACTGAATTCCCGAAGAAGGCGTCCAGGCCAACTGAGCGGTGTTTTCTCTGCGACAAGGCGGGCCATCGAGCTTCGGAGTGCTGCTCCCGGACTAAAGGAAAGCCCTGCGGAACGGGGACGGTCACCTCGAAGTAATAAAGGAGGAGGACCCTCAAGACCAGAAGCAGGGCAAGCTTCATGTATGCTGGCACCGTCGCTACCAGAAAATCCCACGGATGAAAGGGATGGGTACGTCGCACTGCAAAGCGGCGAAACGATTCCCATAGTCAACATGACGATAATGCCACCAGAACCTGAATCTGACGTCGGGAAGTTGCCAGTGCGAAGAGGCCTCCTTGAATCGCAGCCGGTATCTGTTCTACGGGACACCGGCTGCAACACAGTAGTTGTGCGCCTTTCGTTAGTACCCTAAGAACAAGATGACGGGAACAACAAGCCCGGTGTTCCTGTTGGACGGCACGATCCACTACCTACCCGAAGCCATCGTGTTCCTAGACACACCGTTCTTCAAAGGCCTCACTCGAGTGAAGTGTATGCGGGACCCCCCTCTATGACGTGGTGCTGGGTAATATTAAAGGAGCCCGGACCACCTAATGACCCGGCCACTTCGTGGTCGCCAAACAAAACTCAGAGCGATAGGAGATCCCCTTCCTTGCAAACGTTCCCGACCTCGCAATCAAGGCGGCCAGGCGTGCAGGAAAAAATGACGGCTGAGGATGCAAAACGGAGCCTCCTCAAGCCAGACGAAGAATCTGGCCGTGCCGGGTGCCGAGTTCATCGCGGTTACAAAGGGAACGGAGGCACGCTCACTACCAACCTTGCCGGTGCTAAAACCCGCAATCACAGGCATCGATCATTTCAAATTGAAGGCCTTACAAAAGAACTACGGATCTCTGAGGCACTGCTTCGACAAGGTCGGCCGGATGTTGATATCGAGTGGCGCCGAAAATGAATATTACTTACAAGATGACATCCTATACAGGAAACACAAAGCGACAGGTGGGAAAATACTCGACCAGTTAGTGATACCAAAAGACCTTCGCGTGACAGTGATGAAGTTGGCGCATGAAGGGATCCTCGCTAGGACACCAAGGTGTAACCCGAACGGTCGACCGCATTGTCGCTGAATTTTACTGGCCAGGGGTCCAGTCGGAGACCAAACGTTTGTCAAGTCGTGCGACATTTGCCAGCGAACGGTTCCACGCCACCTCGTGGGACGCGCCCCGTTAGGCACGATGCCTATTATTGACACACCTTTTTCTCGAGTAGGCATCGATATTATGGGGCCTTTGTCTCCAACTTCAGATAAAGGCAACCGTTATATCCTCACGATGGTGGATTTCGCCACAAGATACCCTGACGCTATCGCCCTCCCATCTACCGAGTCGAAACGTATTGCGGAAGGACTCGTTGAAATGTTTTTCCCGGGTGGGTCTACCCCGTGAGATCGTCAGTGACCGTGGCTCCTATTTCATGTCGTCAGTCATGAAGGAGTTCGGTCGCCTTCTATCAATCAAGCAATTGCCTACCACCCCTTACCACCCCATGGCAAATGGCTTAGTAGAACGATTCAACGGTACGCTGAAGCGCGCCTTGGGGAAGATGTGCCAAGAGCGACCAAAATGTTGGGACCGCTACCTCGCCGCACACCTACCTTTTCGCGTACCGGGAAGTGCCACAGAGCAGCATTGGATATTCACCATTTGAGTTATTGTACGGGCGCTATATCCGGGGACCAATGGCTGTATTAAAGGAGTTGTGGACCAATTCACGCTTGGATATGGAAACCAAAATCTTCCTATGAGTACATCATGGAACTGCGACAGCGGCTCGAGCATACGTGCGCCATTGCAATGCAAGAGCTCACGCAAGCAAAACAACGACAAAAGACCTATTACGACCGGAAGGCCAAGAAGCGAGAATTAACGGCCGGAGACAAGGTGCTTGTCTTACTTCCAGCTGAGACGAACAAGCTGATACTCATGTGGAAGGGCCCTTTCAACGTCGTGGAGAAAAGAAGTCCGTTAGACTACGCCGTCGACCTTGGACACAAGATAACGGTCTTTCACATAAATATGTTGAAGAAGTATGAACAGCGAACACCCAGTGAATCGCTAGAAGTAACAGCGGCTGCAGTAGGGACAGCTGATGCGACAACACTAGACTCTGACGAAGCAACGCTGCCGTGTCCATCGCTGGTTCGCACACAAACATGGAAAGACGTCGACGTCTGAAACAATTGAATGCCGACCAGCTACTTCAGGTTGAAACACTCTTGGACGCCTACGATGACATATTCTCCGACCTCCCTGGGAAGACGGATGTGCTGCAATGCAGTTTGAAACTGACCACCACGGCGCCCATACAAGTACGGCAGTACCCGATGCCATTTGCCATGAAGAATGCCGTGGAACAAGAGGTGCAGGACATGCTGAAGTTAGGTATAATAGAAAAGTCGACTTCAGCTTACCACGCGCCCATTGTCGTTCTAAAGAACAAAGACGGTACAATGCGCCTCTGCATCGACTTCCGCCAGTTGAATTAAGTAGTGCTGCCCGACTGTGAGCCTATTCCTCGACCAGACATGATGTTTGCTAAGCTCACTGGAAGCCATTATTTCTCCAAATTCGACTTCACCAAGGGCTATTGGCAAGTTCCCATGGCCACTGACTCGAAAGAAGCCACTGCATTTGCATGCGACTCTGGGCTGTATCAATTCAAGTACATGCCCTTCGGCATTAAGACAGCCCCTGCTGTCTTCAACAGATTGATGAGGGAGGTTGTCGGTGACATACCGCATGTCTATTATTACTTCGATGACGTTCTCGTGGCGACAGAAACATGGGAAGAGCATATAAAAACGCTTGACCGTCTGTTCCAGAAAGTACGTGCGGCCAAGCTTACAGTAAAGCCGAAGTGAAACTGGCTCTTCAACAACTTGTTTTTTGGGCCACGTGGTTGGACAAGGTGCCTTGAAGCCTTTAAAGGATACAGCCGAGAAGATTCGCGTTGCTAAAACGGCCGGAAACGAAAAAAAGAGCTCAGGGCTTTCCTTGGCCTGACGGGCTATTACCGTGACTTCGTCCCAAATTATGCTGAGCTGGCCCACCCACTCACCGAGCTTACAAAGAAAGGGGTGTCCGAACCGGCTCAATTGGCAGACGTGTTCAAGTATGCGGACAGTCTCCCGGCAGCGTACATGCCGTTCATCGTGTCACGCAACGGCACCGGAAACCGAGACATCTGGAAAGACACGCCCCTTGGCACAACGAGGGAGAACTACATCGGGCCAGACATCTACGCCCAGTCCCTGACCTATGACACAGTGTTGTACGAGGACCAACCAAATGTGGCAGACCGCAGCATCCGGCAAAACAGGTTGATGGTGTCTCAGGCCAGGCTACCAGCTTACGAATTACCACACGTATGAGCCGGTACCGTCTGCCCCACCTCCTGGGAATGCGCCCATCGGCATCCCACGAGGTCGAGACTCGTGGGCAGGAGACCCAACCGACTTTGCCACGATGACCACCCCCTACCCCTACTTTTCGACCATCTGGTCCGGGTGGATGGACAGTCGCAACCGCGGCGTCACCGTGCTGATGGCTGCCGGATCAAAGGCCAAGTGGATTGCGTCCCGAGACAACGGCCAAGGCATGTACGGAGACGGATATGGCTTCAACCCGATGATACAGCCGAATGTACCGGGTGTGCCAACCAGCGGAAAATTGGGCCCAGGTGCTCAACGAGCAGCAGCGTTTCGCGGGAAACGTCAAGAGGGGGGGGGCGCCAGCCAGACGCCGCAGAACAACTCCGGCGACGGGTCCACGAACTCGCCAAACGGCAGTTCAAACCCTGAAGAAAGGAGAGATTGCTGCGGGAGGCCAGGATCTCAAGGAAGAGCAGTGAGGTCCTGCGACCTAGAGCCGACCTCGTGTGAGGCGCCCTCCCCCCCCCCCCGCCCCCCCGAGTGGACGGTGAAAGTGAGGTGCGACGGAAGTGGTGCTGACGGACTCACCACAGTGGTGTTGTCTGAAGATGCACGATGTGAAGTAGAGAGGTGCTGTTTCGAAATCACCAGCAGTGGCCGTGTTGATGACTTTTTGTGTGTTTTACAATCATTGGATGTTCGTGGCTTACAACTACGACCCCGCATTTTTGGCTTGTGTACTCGGCGGCGGCGGACTATACGGTCCCACCCCGCCCACTTGCCTACGTGAAGTGTTTTGTGCCAACACGACCCTCCTGCCCGACGATTGGGAGGACGTGTTGACTGTTGAACAAATATGTAATTGTGTGCGAAAAAATGTTCCCTGCTGTGTCACAAAAAGTGCCTCTCCGACTGACGACGAGATCCAGCAGCTGTTCGATGCGACCGAAGATGATGAGCTGGCCAAGCACTTGCACCCGCCAAGAACCAAAGAAGACCTCTCCATACGCAAGACACCTCTGGGAGACGTGCTGGAGTATGCGAAGATGATTGGCTATGCGGAGGAAATGGCACGCATCCTGAGGTTGTGCCGAGGGTACGACTATGCTCTGACCTGCAATCTCTTGGTCGCAGGCCTCACCATGGAAAGATCTGTGGTGGGAGGTCCTTGAAGACAGCGGATGTTTCGACGGCGACGGAGAGCACTACCGATCAAGCGCAAAGTGTCTGTCGGACACAGTCAAAAAAAGAAGAACGTCCTCCCCGACTATGAAAGGGTGACTTTTTACGAGTGCGCTGCGCTCTGTGGAGCCTTGTGCCCGCCTGTGCCCGGCTGGGACCCTCGGAAGGAGACCGCTGATCTAGCGACTGGTGGTCAAGTATCCCACGGCTTAATATCCGGGCGAGTGGCTTCGCCCCGATGAGGTCTTGAGCAAGATAGAAGGGCTGGCCCTAGTTTCCAGAAGCGAAGCCTCACGACACACGAGGTTTCGAGGAATGGCCACGCAGCGGAGAGTGGGAACGGTCGGGCTCATCGAGCATAGGCAGGGTTCGATACGAAGTGCAATATAAAAGTGGCACCAGGAAAGGCCACTTCAAGGCCCGAAAGAACCTTGTGCTGGATGTTGTCCCGTTCGAGGAGGTACTAAACCAAGTGAAGGAGCATTGCACTCAAGACAACCGCGCTCTCATCAAGTCGGAGTTCGGTAAGATCCGTCTTGCAGTAGCAGCTCCCCTAGAGACTTATCTCCAGCAGGCGTATTTGTATTGCGTGTCCGGTTCAGCGTATCTGAGATGGCCTGGAAACACCCTCGAGGAGTCGGTCGAAGAGGAAATGGAGCGCGACGAGCGCACGGTGGTGGCCATGCGGGCTGGGCACTACGCCCTCCCGTATGATTTCGCGCCTTTGACCTACCAGCCGACCACTCCCGAGGTTGTTGCGTTTCAGAGAGAGATTGGCAGACGGAGCACGAAGTGACGTTTAGCAACTTAGGGAGCTGTTGTCGCGACAGCCAGTACTAAAGGCTCCTGACCTGGCGAAACGATTCGTGTTACGCACGGACGCCTCTGCGAAAAGCCTCGGAGCCGTGCTTCTACAAGAACACGACGGGCGATTACACCCGGTGTTCTACGCCAGCAGAAACCTTCTTCCGCGTGAAGCTGCGTACTCTACAATTGAGAGAGAGTGCCTCGCCATTGTATGGGCGGTACAAAAGTTTCATGTGTATCTCTACGGTCACCCGTTCGTTCTCCAGACCGACCACCAGCCCCTGCGGTACATCAACTCCGCGAAGCACGTGAATAGCCGTGTATTAATCCATGAGGAGTAAACTCCAGCGTATGACTTTCGTGTCGAGTACATTCGTGGCAGCGACAACGTTGGTGTGGATTATTTAAGTAGAATAGCCTACGGACTCTGACTCGGGGCATGACCAATCGGAGAGCGCCTGAACTATGTTGAGAACACTAACTGTTCGTTATTCATACCCTGTGCATCGCTATTGTGCTACCTATGACTTTCGCAACCACTCCCGCCGCGTCTTCTTGAACTTGGGGGAAAATGTGGTAGGAACTTGAATTATTCGGAGTGCGCGGCTGATTGCACGCGAGTGTGGTGGGATATTCGGAAGAAGACGCCGATGAGCTGGGCTCGCGCTGGAGGATCGGCCATGGTGCTAGCTTGAGCTGCTGGGACGGGACTCGCGTTCCCGGAAAAGCCGGCTGTGCCGTCAACCAAGGCTCGTGTCCTGGGACAACCGCTCCCCGGCGTCGGTGTGCTCCGGTGCGGCCGAGCCGTGCCCTCGGTCCATCCTGTGCTGGGCGACGCCGAGTGTCTACTGTGCTGGGCCTCCGTCCCGCCTGGACCTACCGTAACACCCGGACCTACCACGACAACGTCGTCGTGCTGCCCAACGTGCAGTGAGTGTGCCACCGCCGCGACGACAGATGCTACCGGCAAGACGTTAGACTCGAGTGTGTTTAATTGTGTTGTGCTCGTTCTAAGTGCCCGTCAGTCCCGTCCTGTGTCCACATTAAAACCTTCTACGTGTCCGTCGTGCCATCCTTGTGTGTGCGAGGCCTGAGCCCACATATTCATCGCAGACCCCTACTGCCTGGCGTACCTGAGTTGGGATGACATAGAGGCACTCATATTGCGGGAGAAAGAGTCGCCGCAGCCTCGGGCGTATGCATCGCGAGGTGGTCTAATCAACCTGGAAGCAATGTCGAATCAGTGTTTTCGACGACAGTTCCGCTTCGAAAGAGCTGACTTTCCAGTGCTTGTGCGTGCCCTGAAGTAGCCGCAATACATCACTAGTGCTCAGGGAGTGAGGGTATCGGCCTCAGAAGCCCTCTGCATATGTCTCAGGAGACTTGCCTATCCAAACCGGCTGTGTGACCTGCAAGAATATTTTGGGCGTCACTATTCTGTGGTGTCCAGCATATCAAACAAGGTACTCTACCACATCGAAAAAGAAGTTCGGTTGCCTCCTGGATAATATGACCATTCACCCGTGGCTCAAACATTCGGACTTGGAGGCCATGAGCGAGGTAAGTTATTCCTTAACGCCGTATTGCTCCGTGGAATGCTCCTTCACGATTTTGTTCAGCCCTTCGGGATTGAACACATTAATGCACGCTCTCATGTTGATATTCGTTTGCCCAGGCTGTTCATCGTAAAGGTGCTCCTCCGAGCAACTGCTGGGCATTTATCGATGGTACAGCGCGCCCTATATGCCGACCCTCGCAAGACCAGCGCCTGTACTTTTCCGGGCACGAGAGACTACACGTGCTGAAATACCAGTCTTTGATGTGTCCTAATGGGCTCATATGCCAGCTGGATGGACCATACCCGGGACGAACGCATGATGCTGGTGGCTTATGTTCCGTCATAATGTTATCCGCACTCATCCATGAGTGCGGTCAGGCAGGCCCATCCGTGCGGTCAGGCAGCCGGATGGGCCCGCCCTTCACAAACACTAAGAGGGATCCCTAGTCCGCTATCCCTGTAGCTGCCGCGGCGGCCCGGGCTCTAGCCACCAACGCCCGTTGGGCTTGGAGGTCGGAGCAGCCGAGCAGGACAACCTCCCAGTCCTCCCGGGTGGGGTGGGTAGGTAGGATTGGAGGGGCATGCCCACACCATGTGATAGGTGTCACAAGACTCCTCCGCACAGTGCGGGCACGCGCCCGAGAAGGCCGAATTTAAATGATTTAATACTGCCGGGCACAGCACAGTATTGGTGAAAAGGCGGAGAAGCCAGCGCTCCTCCGCCCTGATGAGGCCTTTGCAAATGGGGGGGATAGAGGCCATGGGAAGATTGATAAAGAGATGTGATCTCTCTACAGGTGGTGGCCGGATTGAAATCGGGGTCCGGATCTGGCTGCGGATGATGCGATTCCCGGTTAGTAAGCGCGCGGGCGGCAGCGTCGGCTGTCTTGTTTCCCTCAAGACCCGCATGAGCCGGAGCGATTCTCGCTCCAGATGGTTTTGAACCAACTAGACCCAGACCATTTTCTGTACAGAATATTGTAGAACATTGGACGTGGGCTTCGGTAGCGCAGAAAGCAACTAAAGCGCTACTGAAGTACCTGAACTCAACACATCTGAGCGACCGCCTGTAGACTGGATGTGCTCCCCCAAGTGTGCTCATGATCCTGAGTATATTTCTTATCTCTCTTCTTCTGTCTCTCTTTTACCCCATTTATCCGTTCCCCCAGTGCAGGGTAGCAAACCGGACGTGCGTCTGGTTAACCTCCCCCGACTTTCCTTGCATCACTCTCTCTTCGGTTACGTAGACATCCTCATGCATTTCAGTGTTTTTATTAAAACTATGGGCCATTTGTACTGCAAAGATCACAGCATCACACAGGGTGACACATATTCTGCACCCATTTCGATAAGAGCTCCACTGCACTCTGACTGCCTATTTAACGTGAGAACGACTTCATTGCAACAGCGTAGCGGCAGCTGAGGCGCCAGCCCGGAAACCTGCGCTTTGAGCGGCGCGCGCAAAGCACCTGACCAATGGTGGAGCCTCCGCGAACACAAGACAGACGCACTGCCTACGCGCGCGATTTACACTAATCGTCTCGATGGGCATCGCACGAAAGCAATGCATTTACATGAAAACGTGCCTAATCGTACAAAAATACAGGTACAAGGGTCGTGAAAAACGACCGCGTCTTAGCGCTGCTAGGCCCGGTAACGCGAGTGAAAGCTTTAAAACGAAATGCCAGGCCCCTAAACCACCAACAACCGCTCCAGCGCGCGTGCTCTTCTGCAAGCAGATGCGCACGCTCCTTGCGTTTTCACCTCGGACGCTGCTAAGACGGGCATTCGGTACGTAGACGAGCCGAGGAACGCGTTCGTGTACAGTTGGAACGCCACAACTACATTTCGCGCGGCTTGTCACGGAGTATCAGTTCTTCGCTTCATGCCAACGTGGAGATACACAGCGAAACTCGCTCGTTTGGCCAGTAAAGCTTTCGCTTTAAACGTACGCTTGCAACATTCAAAGCACATCGTGAGGTATAAAAACTTGAGTACTCACTTTCTGAGGCTGGCGCGGTCGTGTGCGATGAACTGTGCCAACAGTAGGTCCAGCCTTTCGCGCAAGGCGCGCACACTAAACATCTTTCCTAGAGCAAAGTTAACGTTCTTCACGATGCCTTCCCACCGCGAGGGATCTTGGAAGGGGTTGTGCGCGTTCACTTCCCCCAGCAGCGCCAAATCATAGGCTATTGAAAAGTAGAGCCGGCCGCAGCCTGCCTTCGATGCCGCCATTTTGCGAAAGGAAGTCTCGCGCTGTCCCGAAGGTATCCGAGAGCGGCGCGACCACCTCATACGACGCACGCACGCACGCATCCACTGCGTGCGTACGTAGCGGCCACGTACGTAATAGGATACGTGCGCGTTGCGGCCTGCGCATGCGCACTACAAAAAACGTGGCGTTCTTACGTACGCAGCGTACGCAGTAGTAAAATTCTCTATTGACTTGGTGGAACATTGTTAACGTAAAGACGCCAAGAAAAGGACAGCGGTTGCGAGATCATTTGCAAGGGCCAATAGTATCATCGTTGTGTCCGCGGCTCGAGTTCCTGCAAAAAATAGTTGAGTGGCTTGATCACTTGGAAAGCCTCAGACATGAAAATGGCCGCCTTACACGTGAAACGCACGCAGCTTTCAGCCACACTACCCACGCCTTGCACGAACTAGCCATATACTGCCTGGAAGAGCTTCATTTTGAGTACGTTCTTTTGGGAAAATTTCAAACTAACAGCTTGAAGGATCGCTTCGGAAAGTATCGGCAACTGTCGGGTGCGAATTACCATGTGTCAATCAGGCAGATATATGAATCTGAAAACAAACTGCGTTTGCAGAAGGTTTTGGACCTGCCAGATTTAGACATGCTACCAGCACCGAGTGCGAATGCGTGGAGGACAGGTGTGCCGTCAGCGCACGGCCAGTATCACGTCACTGTGACTGATTCTGACATTCAGAGGAAAGCGTGTGCCGTAGCTAGGCTTCACTTGTGTACATCAACATATAAACGATCCATTTTGTTCATTCTAAATACTATCGTTTAAGCGCATCGTGATAGTTGTTTATGATTAGAGCTCTCCATGTTACCGCATTTCATCATTGCATAGTTTAACTTAGGACTAAGGGGAGGCATTTCGTTTTTGCCTGGGTCTTCGCAGTTCTCTGAACATTTTATGAAAACCAAAGTGACCTGCAAGAAGGGCGGGTGGAAATAACAAAAAAAACGATCAGAAATTGTACAAGAAGGCTGAAGCTTGTTTTGTGCGAATCATTTGTGCGTGACGCAATTATGATAAAGTGTACACGAATAAAATGAACCTTTATCATCCTGTGTCTAGCCGTGTTTTACAGAATGGAAAATTGCACATGATCAATGCAAGTGCACGCTTTAAACTGTTTCTTGAAGAATGGAGTTTTTTTATAATTTGTCATTAAAGTATACTTTGTGCCTTCAGTGTACGGTTTTGCTCTTTCTTTGTCACTTCAGTCAACAGCTAAAGTGACAAAGTGCCATACAGTTTGTTTCCATTAGCCTCTGTCAAGCATTCACGTCCACAAGCACAATAAGAGATGTGATGTTACGATACACACAAAAACAAGGTTTCTAGTACATTAATCTAAGGAAAGGGTAAGATAATGACGCTTGTTATGATGGTGTGGACTGCGGTGAACAGACGTTAGGTACTTTTTTTTGCGTTCAATATACGTGTCTTGCGTTGGGACCGAAACGTATACAGTGGTAGGTTAAACTTGAAGGACAGCGCTAATGTTCCGAAGCCATAAACAGCGACTCGCAAAGTGACTGCCTGCAAGCGCGACGAACGTAGACGCGTCGAAGCCAACGGTCCGGCCCATCTGGCTAGCGTGACGTCACATCGGCGTTCGGAGGCTTTCATATTTTTTCTAGGTGGCTTTGCACTGGTACGAGAGGTTTTTGCTTTGTGTGTGGGACTATGAGTAGGGAGCCGATGGAATAGAGACGTTCTTTGAATACGTCTCTCTCTGTGTGAGTCACTACAAACTGGCGACGAGGATGGGACGCGGCAAGATTCCCTGAAGATGGCTTCGTCGGGCGCTACACTTGGCAAGCTGCGGAGTTCGACCCGAACACCGGGGAATCAGAGGTATACCTCGAGCTGCTTGAGTGCTTCATCGCCGCCAACGACATTGCAGAAGAAAAGAAACTGCAAGACTTGTTGACTGCGATTGGCGAAAAAGCTTACGGGACGCTCGGGAGCTTGCTTCTTCCAAAGACGCCCACCAAAGTGACATTCCAGGTTGCCGTTGATGCACTTAAAGAGCCTCTCACCAGGCCCCATAACAAATTTTAGTTAGACGCTGGCAGTTGTGGTGTTTTCGATGAAGAGCATTATCCCACAAGAATAGTTTAAAACGGTTCATTACGAGCTGAGAAAACCGGTATTTTGAAGCGGCGCGAAACCATGATGCGAGGAGGCGAGCTCGAAACCCTTGCCGCTCGCCCTGCGTAGCTTTCGCAAGCCAAATCTCTTCCCTACCTTCTCCGGCATCCGAGCGAGAGCAACACGTCATGGGCACGCAAGGTCACGGGTTCATAACGTGCCCGAGGAAGCGGAGTCCCCGCTCACACGTGCGGCGTTGTTTTGTTGACCAGCGTTATATTGTAGTCTACTGCCTGTTTCTGCGGGATGGATATCATTAGCCAGTGCTAGAGTACAGTCTACTAGTGCCGCATGTACGTTTATAAGACGCGCTAGAATAAATTATCATAATGAGGGCTCGAACGCGCCAGAACATTACTTCCGTTTCCAGGGCTGGCGTCTGCTCGATGCGCTAACCACGGGGACACGAACGCACGCGAAACGGATGCACATTAGCCCCGCATATTGCTGCATTTCACTGAACAAAAATGAAATAGACGCACACATTCCCTTTGTGCGTCTCATTATTTCTCTCAAGTTTTATTCATCTATTCAAGCAACAAATACCACAAACTACACACGTCGTGTGAAATAATTTTCGCAGTGTCACGTACTACTGTTCTCGACTTCAGTGCCCAGTCGTCTACGTAGAAGGCCGACGTCACAGCACTACCGTCTACATAGGGCCATTCGACCGTGTACGTCATCCCCTCATTCTCTAGGCGCGAGCACGCGAAAGAAAGGGCAAGCAGCGTTCAGCTTGAAATTTGACCCAATCCGCGGCGCGTAGGGTTGCAAATTTTGGCAAACGTGATCGTGAACGCTCAGTGTATGAATTGCGCTCGTCAGCTCAACATTGTCAAACCTGGTGAGGGGCCCTTTAAAAAGCATTAAGCTCCCAAGAGTTCCGTGGTGACGGAAAGATATCGCTGCCATCAACGAAAACAAGAGAAACATGAAAGCGTGGCGGACTTCATCGTGGGTCTGAATAAATTGGCGGCGACGTGTGCGTTTGGCACACTTCTTGAGGAAGCTCTGCGGGACGGACTTATCGCCGGCCTTCAAACAGACGCTGTACGCTGCTGACTACTAGCCACGTCAGGCGCTGAGCTGACTTGGGAACGCGCCTGCACCATCGTTGTGGCTATGGAAGCCGCTACTGGACTTGCACTGGCAAGGACAGGCAAAAGGACGGCGTCCACGCGCAAGTCATGGCAAGAACGCGAAGAGTTGTGCGTTCGCGAAGAGTGAAAAAACCACGCAGCATGGGACTAAAGCTTCTTCTCACCGTTGTCCGGGTCACCATTTTTCACTAAGTTGCCCATTTGTTAACCGTACTTGTTACAAATGTCATAAAAAGGGCACATAGCTAAAATATGCAAAACCAAGGTTGTTAAGCAGCTAGACTGTGATGTCGCCGGAAATAAGTTACTTACGCTGTGTCACACCGATAAAAGCTCCGGCACGCCGGCTATTACAGTTATGTTAGAGATAAATGGAAAGGAAGTTTTCATGGAGTTGGATACAGGTGCTGCTGTGTCGGTTATGTCCGAATCTGAGTGCGCTAAGTTTTTTCCCCTCAGCTAGCTTCAGAGAAGCTAATATGAACATGAACTTAGTCGCCTGCAATGGCACGCCTGTCGAGATCAAAGGCATAATAGATGTTGATGTTCGACACTACGATAAACGCTATTCACTGCCGCTGGTTATAGCAAAGGATGCTGAAAGAGCCAGGATACCAACATTGCTTGGTCGAAAGTGAATGGCAAAAAATTAAAATCAAACGGCATGAAGTCATGTGCATTAAGCCTGTGTCAAATTCAGTTCCTGTAGCGGAAAAGTACAGCGAAGTGTTTGAACTGGGCTATGGCGCTATCAAAGGCTTCAAAGCCAGTATTAAGCTCAGGGAAGGTGTGAGGCCAGTCTTTTGTAATGCGCGGCCTGTGCCATATGCTCTTCGTGACCAGGCTGAGCAGGAATTGTTGAACATGGAAACAGCAGGAGTCGTGTACACAGTAAGGCGTAGTGCTTGGGCGACACCTCTTGTTATTGTACCTAAGAAGGATAAAGGGCTGCGTCTGTGCGGTAACTATCGTGTCAATATCAACCCGGCAATTGAAGTTGACCACTACCCCCTCTGCCCTTACCAGAGGATATTTTCACGACACTGCAAGGCGGAACCGTCTTCTCAGTCATTGACCTTTCAAAGGCTTATTTACAGCTTGAGCTAGATGAGCTAGCACAGGAATTGCTGACGGTGAACACATGCCTGGGTCTTTTCAGCTTTCAGCGTCTGCCTTACGGCGTCGCGTGCGCGCCTGTCGTATTCCAAGCAGTAATGCATCAGATCCTCGGCGGCTTAGCGGGAACCGCCTGCTACTTGGACGATGTCGTCATATCTCGCGAGACATGCCAGCAGTGCCGCGAGAGAGTCGAGCAAGTGCTCAGACGTCTATGTAAGCATGGTATAAAAGTCAACGCCGGAAAGTGTAAGTTCTTTCTAGAGAAAGTAACTTATTTGGGTCATCAAATTGATAAATATGGTCTGTATGCTACTACAGATAAGGTTATGGCCATAAAAAAACGCACCCAAGCCAGTCAATGTAACACAACTGAAAGCATTCTTGGGTTTGTCAAATTTCTATTCAAGATTTCTGCCAAATTTGGCAATGGTTTTGGAACCTTTACATGAGCTGCTACGCAACGAGACCAAATGGCACTGGTCACGTCAATGTGACGATGCATTTGATAAGTGCAAAGCGTTGTTGACCGATGAAAGTGTTCTTCAATTGTACGATGCTCGCAAAGACATTCAAATCACATGTGATGCGTCAGATTGTGGCGTTGGAGCGGTACTGTCGCACGTGGAGAATGGCGTCGGGAAACCGATGGCATTTGCCTCAAGGTCTCTAACTGCGTGAGAGCGCAATTACGGGCACATTGAAAAGGAAGCCCTCAGTATTGTCCTTGGGGTAAAAAAGTTCCATAAATACCTGTATGGAAGAACTTTTAAGGTGGCAACAGACCGCCAGCCTTTGACAGTGCTTTTCGACCCAAAGAGGCAGGAAAGCGCTGTGGCTACAGCGAGAGTGCACAGATGGTTGACCTTTTTGGCTAACTATCGCTACAACATAGTGCATAAACCAGGGGACAGCGATTGCTAATGCCGACGCGTTGTTTCGCCTGCCGGTATCTGACAGAGAAGAGCTGGCTTGAAGAAATTTTTTTTACTTTTGCTACTCTAACTGACTTGCTACTCACAGCCAAAGATATTGAACGCGCAACAAACCGTGACATGCTCCTAATGAGCGTTCGAAACATGATCTGGCACGGTTCGCCAAAAAGCGTTCCAAATGAGCGACAGCCATTTTGGGTTCGTCGGTTGGAACTTGCAGTTGATAATGGCGGCATCGTTTGGAACAACAGGGTCGTAGTACTTCAAAGGTTGCAAGCCGAGGTTCTAGCTCTTTTGCACGAGCAGCATTTGGGGATCACCAAAATGAAAGCAGTGGCACGTTCAATGCTGTGGTGGCCAGGCATAGGTAATGCTCTAGAACAAATGGTTCGCCAATGTAAAACATGTCAGGTGGTTTTCCCCGGCGACGCAGCCGGCGCCTTTGTCAGTGGCCAGTGAGTGATTTCCCATGGGAAAGAGTGCATTTGTATTTTGCAGCTAAGGAAGGGCAGATGTTCTTGACTTGCTGTGGATGCATATTCGAAATGGCTTGAAGTAAAAAATTATGCATTAAAACAGCTCAGGAAACTGTGGAAGCTGTAAGGTCTCTGTTTGCGTCGCATGGACTTCCAACTGAGGTGGTTACCGATAACGGCCCTCAGTTCACTGCTTCAGAATTTGAAGTCTTCTTAAAAGCGAATGGTGTAAAACACGCTCACGCCACCGTACCACCCACAATCGAATGGTGCGGCTGAGCGAGCAGTCCAAACTACCAAGAAAGCACTTCTATAACAGCTTCTAGATGATGAAGAGAAAGGGAAAAGTCGATCGCTGCAGCTGAGAATCGACCACTTTTTGTTCTCCTACCGTACGACGCCCATACCTTCACGGGTAAAACACCCGCCGAACTCTTTCTGCGACGCAAACTGAGGACTCGGCTGACAATGCTTCAACCAAATGTTAGGAGTGAGCTGTCAGGCAAAGCGGAGAGAGTGAAATTGGCTGCAGACAAGCGACGGGGTGTATCGCGGTCTTTTTCTGTTGGTGATGCTGTTTCAGTGCGCTCAGTTCGAGGTGAAGTTATTAAATGGTTGCCGGAAAAGTGACATGTGTGAAATCGCCACGCACGTATTTGGTCCTTGTCGGAGGCCGTGTGCGATACGTGCACGCCGATTATTTGCGCAAGTCTTTTCTGGAAACAGACAGCAAGTGTGAACGTAGTCAAACTGAGTTGCCGCATGCTGCGGAAGTGCTTGTGGTCAGTTCATCAGTGCCAAATTCATCAGACCCACCGGTTGGCCATCTGTTGCCGGAACAAGCACAACCATCACCCAGCTCTGACTCTTCGCCACCCATCACCGTTAGAAGCAGCGGCCGAAAGCGAGACCTACGGACCGTTGGGGTTATAGCCACTCATCAAAATAGGAGGGAAGGAGTGTTGCATCCAACGCTCTACGGCGTTGCATCGAACGCGCTGTAGCGTTGCACCGAACGCGCTGTGCGTTTGCATCTGAACATGCACGCGTGAAAGACTGCGCCGCGATTGTGATTGGTGGACGTGTTTGTTTGTTCTGTGTGTGCGCCGGCTCGTGATTGGATGTGTGCGTTCACGGACACTGGTACGAGAGGTTAGGTTTTGCTTTGTGTGTGGCTCTACGAGTACGGAGCTGACGGAATAACGACGTTCCACGAGTACGTCTCTCTGTGGGGTGTCACTACAAACAGATTTCCGTTTACTGAGAGTCTACTGTATTTTAAAAATAACTTTATTAGACCTTCCAGATTATGAAAAAAAAATATTTCACAAAATTGTTCTTTCTGGCATTCTTGCGCCTACCAAACCAGTGTCTCCCCTTAAAATACAGCGGCTTATAATCTGTATGTGAAGCTGAAGAGAATGGAAGCGCGAATTTGTCATAAATGCTTACGCTGGGATGCTACCTCGATACGACAGTTGTAATCCTTATCAGTAAACCCACCTGTGTAACACACGCAAGCCTACATGTTATCATTCACAGCGACTGCACCGCTAGAGTGCCCACACTGTCGATTGAAAAGACAGAAATGAAGGGCCTTTGATTACCTGCATCATGTCTATCGCCGAAATATAGGCCGTCAAGGTTGCAGACGACACCGTTCGCACACACAACGGCCTGACACTCGTGAAAGTGCTGCAGTTTGTGTCCGGAGAAGTACATTCGCTGGTGGTAAGTTGGTTGAGAGATGGGTTGGGCAGTGCCATTGACGAAATCGCAGCAGCTCTTCAAATGTGCGCCTCGATCATCCTGCAATTCAAAATGTACGCCATTTGCTTTACGAAAACAGATTTTGACAACTCCGTCAATATCCTGGTGACAGTTATTTGTGCTGCTCAAAGCATGACAAGAAGTTCGTGCAGCACACGTTTATTTCCAAAGTCGCAACGTCGGCGCGCAACAGAGAAAGAGGTCAAACGCAGTATGCAGAAAATCGTTTTCATGCAAGTCGATAGGCTTTCTTAAACATTACCAAAAATTAAACTTACATACATTACTTTTGCTAATATCCGACGATGGCAACCCAACGTAACGTAAGTGCAATAACGTACGTGTTAACCCTTAATAAATATGCATCTATTTACTCTTTGCCCAGATGCAGTACGCATCTGGACAAACATATCGATGCTCAAGCCGTCGATTATTTGTCAAATGACCATCTCGATGTAGCCGAAGACAAAGGCTGCTACGCTGGACATCACGTAGTGCGCCGTCCGAAAATATTTTCTAAATCGTACCATTTAGTAGGGTATGCAAGTTGCCGGAGGCCTATGAGAAGGGCTTCTTTACCAGGTACTACAGCCCCCTGAGTCACCCCAATTATATCGGGGAGCGAAAGAGGAGATGCCAGCTCACCAAAGTTGTCCTTTTCAAAACAAAACACTCGTCGGAATGCGTGGTCTTCGGTGCTTGCTACGTCAAGCCATCCTTTGCTAGAGGTATACTGCCGCGTTCTGCGATAACCGTCAATCGCGTCTAGCAACGGTATAAAAATATTCTCCATATCAGCCCAACTCTAAGCATAGTATCGCAGTTCGTCAGAGGGGAAATCTGCTGCCCCTCGGTTGGTTTCCTACATGTTACACTGCACAACTCCGGCTGGCTGAAGACGCCACGAAGACCCATGTTCAGGCCGCCGCCTGATTAAGGGAGGCTCCTGTAGGGCTAGTCTCCCGGCCCCCGCGTCCCTTGACCCCAACAAGAACAAAGTTTTGCTCTATCACTCGATATGCTCATTGACTAAAAGCCGAAAGCAGTGCGTGATATGACAACAGTTGCCTTCAACTGTCTACGCTTGGCTTAACTCTTTCGTGACCACGTCTTTTAGAATCGGTCACCGGTGATCGACACTAACAACTGCCGTCTTCGGCGTGTTAGAGGCCTCTTTCGTACGTAACTCCTGTCGTGGTAACCGCAGGCACTCTTTTTTCGCAATCCATTAAAATTGTCCCGCTCTGAAGAAACCTCGATTTTTTACGGACCTTTCTGCGAACTAAAGTGCGTGTTGTTGCAAAAGGGGACATGGTTACCGCGCGTGAGGAAGAAGCATGCCGCTCAAGTTTATGTTCCATTAACGTCGACATTTTGCGTTCTCACGTTTACCAAAAAGTCAAACATGACATTCCGTCGTCAGTCTTGCAATTGAATTAAGTTTAGGGGTGATAATCACCAGATAACGACACCAGCCATTCACCAGCCGTCGGTTGCAAACAAGCTTGAATGCACAACACGACCGCCCGGCGCACATCTCGGCCACGCACTACGGAACAGCGCAAGACGTTTCATGGCTGCGCGCAATTTTTTTAACGCGAGAGTGTTTTATGGCGAGGTCCACCAAGGCTTTTGTGACATACTTCCGTCAAGGAAATGACGTCGAAAAATGTGCGCGATCAGATGGCAAAGAAAAAACCGGCAGATCCCACGCACTAGTGGGAAGCGATGTGATGCGAAGCAGCCAGCAAGGAGCAAATCATGCTGTACATAATATGCATGTCATTATTTACGTGTTAGGACCTGTCATTTGTGTTCGTCACACAGTCACGTCGCGCAATACAAATTTTGGTGTATATCAAGCTAGCGAACTGGACACAACCGCACCATGAGCGTGGCATGTAAATGGCATTGTAGATGACATGCATGCCAAGATTTTGATGTGACCACCTGCCACTTATGTTCGCCTAATTTTTTGCCTCGAATCGCAGCGAGACGCGAGACCAATCTGCCTCCGTTTCGCATGCGTTCGTATTCTAGCGCTCTGCGCATCGTGCACACGCCATCCGCGTTCCAGCGTTTAAATTGACGGACACACTGTTAATTGCAAAGTGTGTTCCTCGAACGCCTGTGCCCACTGAGAAGGGGTCGGTCAGAATGGAACGTGATGCGCGCGTCTCCCTCCTTGCATGATTAGAGACGCTGGGCAAAGCGACGCTACGCAAGAAAGCGCGACCGCTGTATTCGCGATGCGCAGCGCCTATAGGGGCGCCACTGAAAGCCGCGTAGCGGCGGCCGTCGGAACCGCAAGCGGGTCGCGTAGCAGACGCCTCCTTTCACTGCAAGCATGACGGAAGTGCGCGCGTGCGATTTGGCGCTTTTGCGCGTCCCAAATAATTACTTTTGCGGCGATAGCGTGCGCAAAGGAGCCGCACTTTATAATAGTGAACCAACGCGTGAAGCAACGTTTTTTCTCGACACAGTAGCTTCGTTTACGTGCCATCTGTTTATATAGTAGATTTTGAGGGAGCGCTGTCGCACCGGCGCATGGATTTCACGGGTGCGGCCACGCGAAGGGTCAGCGTTGGTAAAACTTTGAAACGAGCACGATGAACTTGTGCTTGCGCTAGTGGCGCGAGACTGAGTCACTGCGGAGCTGGTGGTCACCTAGCTTGTTATACCAGCTTGACTACGTATTTGCTAGGTTTTTTGGAAGCTATTAACAAGTGTTGCAAAATGGCGCTAGGTTCTACGTGATAATACGCGGTTTTGGCGGGAACATGGCACGTGAGTAGATACGCTAATTACGTGAGTCTTGCGAGAACGTTTCACGTGATTAGTTATGTGACTTTCACGGGATTAGTTACGCACCAACATATACTCACCAATTACATGCTAAAGAAAACATAGGAACAAGTAACCACCAGCAAGAATAAAGAAAACACGGAAGTTTCGTAATCGGCTCCACTCAGGCGTGCGCAGGATTCCCCATCAAGGGGGGGGGGGGGGGGGCAAAGGATCATCGCAGCGTCCCCAGGCCCCACTAAGTCAATGCATGGGGCAGATTTCGCGCCCTCCCCCCCCCCCCCCTCTTAGGCGAATAGGAAACCCCCCCCCCCCTTCCCGTGCGTACGCCTATGGCCCCTCTCATAACACAGCTTCTGTAAAGCGAATGAGCATTAGTGGGATACATCAAGCGTTTCCTATTAGCATGAATTGATGTTACGAGGCAACCAAAGGAGGTTGAATCGGTTGAATGTCCTGTCAAAAGCCTTCAATGAGCAGAGTTGCTATGTTTTACAGCCAATATGCATATATACAACTTGGTAGACAAATACATTCCCCTAATTAACATTTCTTCTAATTCAGCCAAACCCTGGTTCAATAAAGCACTGAAGCGATTAGAAAACAAAAAGAAACGTCTCTTCCGCGCCGCCAAGTCCCGTAAGGCACCCGATGGATGGCAAAAGTATAAAGCAGCTGAAACTGCTTATCTGGAAGTCATCCGTCATGCCAAACACTCATTTTTTTAACTCTGATGTGCCGAACATGCTTAAGAACAACCCGAAAAAATTCTGGCAAATCATTAACCCACAGGACACGCCCACTATAACCTTATCAAACGAGTCAGGCGATGCCCTCACAGACGCTGAATGTGCCAACGTGTGCAACACCGCCTTTGCATGAGTGTTTACTCGAGAAACTGAACTGTCATTCTCTGTTCCCCATGCCACTTTTGAATGTACCATGCAAGCAATTACGTTTTTTCCAACCGGTATTTCATCCCTAATAGACAATATAAAACTTTCTTCGTCGGCTGGTGTGGATGACATTACATCTAAGCTTCATAAAAACACTAAACATATCTGTGCAGAATATCTGTGTTTATTGTTCTCGCGGTCAGTTTCCACAGGCATGCTGCCTCTTGATTGGAAACACGGAAAGGTCGTTCCAGTCTTCAAATCCGGTGACAAACACTCCCCATTAAATTATCGCCCCATCTCATTAACCAGTGTGCCCTGCAAAATGCTTGAACATATCATCTACACGCATATCATGGACTTCCTTGATGCTAACCACTTTTTTCATCCATCGCAGCATGGCTTCAGGAAAGGTTTCTCCTGCGAAACGCAGCTAGCCATGTTTGTTCACGACCTGCATGTAAACCTTGATTCTAATTTACAAACTGACGCCATATTTTTAGATTTCTCAAAGGCTTTCGACAAAGTTCCTCATGATCGTCTACTACTAAAACTTGCCGCGTTACAACTAAATCCCGATATTTTAGCATGGATTAAAGAATTCTTAAGTAATCGTTCACAATCAGTCTTCGTTAATAACCAAATATCTAACGCTACCGCCGTAACTTCAGGCGTCCCTCAGGGGTCCGTACTTGGGCCACTGCTGTTTTTAATTTACATTAATGATCTACCAATGCATGTATCATCTAACATCCGTATGTTTGCAGACGATTGCGTAATTTATCGTAAAATTAACAGCGTTTCCGATAACACATCTCTTCAAAACGAGCGTTTGCAGGTTTGTTTACTGGATGGCGCCACCATTCTTGTATCGTGTCAACATTTCAGAGCATTGTCGGGCAGCGCGCGGCCGATTGCGCCGGCTTGCTTGCGCGTCGGGCGAGTCGTTACAGTGTCTCGTCGTATGCGTTTTTGTTGCCACGAGCCAACAACTCGACTTTATGTGACAGTCCCTTACTGTGATGCAATAGCGAGCTATGAAACAAAGAAATGCCAGGGGTTACTGCAGCATCCAGTGGCGAGTGCGAGTGAACGTCACCCGAAAGCTGAGTATCGTTCCATCATGGCGGCACCCTAGCGGTTATAGGTTTCAATGCACGGGCCCTATGGGGAGATTTTCCTCTAGAGTCAGTATATTAACTCTATGCCCAACAGCTACTGGAGCTTGATACGAAACATGTTCCAACAGTGGATCCTTTGCCATAAAAGTGGCGCACCATCCCAACAAGACGAAAAGGAAAAAAAACTGCCGAAAGTGTAATGAGCAACGTAAAGTTGGGCAAAAGACTAACGTTTTGTGTGAGAAATGTGCTGTGCACTCGTGTCTTACAAATTATAGGAACTGCATGGTACGAGCGTTGGAGTAGTTCCAGTATTTTTTCATGTAAACTGAACAATGACGTTGTACATTACGTTCATTTTTCACAATGACGTTGTACATTACGTTCATTTTTCATTGATAACATACCTGGATCATTCGCGTCCAAAATCTGTTTCTTGATTTTTCTTCGTTTATGGTGTATTTGTAGATATTGTTTTTGTTGTTCTTATCAAGTTGCCACAGAAACGGCACACTATTCAACTTTTCTATGGCCGCATTATATATTTTGTTTTCGAATTTATGTTGGGTGGCAAACAATGTTCGATTTCGCACAATTTCATGTGCTCCAATGTGTTCTGTAACATTTTTAGTACTTGCAATAAGAAATTTTCTGGGACACATAAAAAGCGACCACTTTGGCGCGGTAACGGGAGAACTGAAACGACATACGTGATTGGTTATCATTAATATTATGTCTTACAAGGAAAAACGATCCCTTAAAATTCCCACTTCTGTCGTTCACGCTTAATTTGTAATGGCACAGTGATTCGTTTATTACAACCTATTCTTTGCGTTCTTTCCTGTAGAGTACTATTTGTTCCGTTTCGCTTGTATAAATTTTGTTTTTAAGCGTACTTTTTTTCCACCCCTTGTGGTGTTGCGTGCGTTTGACGCAACACAGTCCCAATTTTCGAACTCTGCTGGATCCTCCGAACGCACGAGCAGCCCACTCAACGCAGCCTGGGAACCCAGTGTCTTGGGTCCCCAATTCTCAAACTCAGTACTCTTGGGCTCTTGTGTTGGCGCTCAAAATGGAAAATTATCCTCGGTTTCACAAGCTGTTGGCAGCATTGTGGAATGCACGGGCGCCCTCAACCAACCATGACGAAGCGAATTGCATAATTGTGTTCCTACGCGCACACTTCCGTGAATTGGACCGGTGACCACATCTCTGTAGAAAAAGGTGTAGTATACTGACTAACTTTTTATTTTTTGTAGCAGGCGGCAGCTGGCACACTTTTTTATGCTTTCTTATTTTCTGACGGGACGAGTTCCGTTCCAGAGAAACTGGGCCGACCTTGTGTAGATAGGTTTCCTACAGAAGCTTACCCTACGAAGCGACCGGGTAGGGACGCGACGTCCTGCACTGCCGTCGCGCGCAAAACGCTACGGCCGGGTTCGTCGACTCTCCGACACGGCGCAGAGATGGCACTCGAGGCAGTACGTCAACAAACGCGGGTTTATTAACCCAAGATACAACACAGTGCGACAATCACGGGATTGCGGGCCGTTAGGGTAACTCCGCAAGACCGACCGAGTGAACGCTTGCCGGCAGGCACTACGGCTATCACACAAAGGGCAGCAGCCGAGCGCACGTACGAGAAGCCGCCTGCCGATGCAGCGCGTCTGCCTCTCGTGCAGGCCTGTGAGCATCTGCCACAGCGAGCGAGCGCCGGGCAGGAGCAAGCTCATGAGAGAGGGGGCTATCACTGGCGGCCAATAAGGATCGGCGTAGCACCGTGACGTGCGCTAGCGCAGCGTGTGCCGCCGTAAGATGTCCGGGCGTGCCAGCCGGCAACAAGGCCCGGCGGAGAGGCCGTGGCAGCAATCTTGCCGCTTAACGGTAGATTCCAGCCCCCGGGACACGCGGACTGGCACACACACTAGCAGGGTTGCCACTGACTTTCGGGTGACAGTCGCCAAAAGTCGCCATTTTTTTTTCAATTTCGCCAAAAAAATCGCCACTCTAGATATTTGGGCGTACCTAGTTATAAAAATTCCCAATTATTTATAGCACCGTAGAGTACAATATTATCCAAACCCCTTCAATTATACTGTTATTTTTCAAGGCCAGTCGCATCACTCGCTTCACCATGGCAGTGCTTGATGCGCCGAATTTTCTGACAAGCCGCGAGAAGGGCTTGGAGGCGCAAGGGTTACCATTATGAAGGGAACGCTTATCCATTCCTGTCCACTCAATTTGAATGGAAAATATGAAAAGCACGAAAGCGTTATTTGTAGAAATCTTTACGACACATATATGAATTAAAATGTTTATGAAACGCAAAACGACAGAACTCTTACAGAAACCAATCATTAGTGAGTCTTATTGTTTTAAATGTGAACTAATATTACCGGGCGCCACTGAACATTTCTTATACTCACTTATATCTACACGTGTCAATCCGATGCGTCTAAGGCATAAAATAAATGAACAGCTTGATAAACTAAAATATTATAGAGGAATAATTTTTATTGAACACGCTCACCGAGAACACTGAATAATGCCTGAATAAATAATTTTTTTATTGCACACAAGCCGCGTAAGCGCTTCTCGGCTGTAAATATCCATAGGTACGTGACCCCGACGCACTTTCCGGGTTTCACAGAAGGAACATCAGTAAATGCTGGAAGCCCCAGAATAGTTTGCCGTCATTTGGCGAAAAATTTCTTCCGGAACGACGTAGTTTGCTGACGTCTTTTGCTGCAAACGAAGACCAAATTTAATTCTTAAGATGGACTCCAATAGGTCCAGCTTCATCTTATTGCGAAGTTCCGTTTTAGTCAACGTTACTTGAGAAAATACTCTTTCCGCTTCTGAATCCGAAACCGGGAGTGTTAAGATCCTGATGGCTCCAGCAGCGAGAACTGGGAAGGGGCATATACCAGCAGCATCCGTGAATGCTAATGCCTCATACCAAAAGCTTGTGGCAGAGTTCGTTTCAGTCGTAGCGAATGCAGAGCGAAGCAGTCGTACTTCCGCTTCCAGCTGGTTCCTGGAGATGCCAAAGAAGCATGACGGCAAACTGAAGATATCCCGGCAAGCATTGGGCCCCAAAACTGCTTCCGGACTTATAGCTTGAAGCCTGCGAAGCGCAGATGTCGCATTTGGAATGCGCGTTTGTAGCTGCATTGCCATCTTCTGCAAAAAATTAAAACACTGCTCTCTAATGCAGGCCTGTTCCTGGACAGGTAATCCACTTGCATCAAGCCGTTCTGCAAATGCTGCTCCGAGGTCGGCTTGTTCAGAGTCTAGGTAGATGCCCTCCATGTTTTTTTAAATTTGGGGAGAGCAGGTCACCGCTGGAGTCGTGCCGTAACACGGCCGGCTTCAATATGCGCTTTAGAACATCTACATAAAGATTTTCTAGTTCTTGAAAAAGCTTCAAGGGGTTCACTGTCTGGCTTTGAAACAACGTGTTCACTCGCTTCACATTGTGAAGCACTGCTGCCAGAAATATTAAGTAGAGGTAGTTGCGAATGTCATTGTACATGTCCCGAAGAACATGCGCTTTGTAGTCGCGGCTATCAGTGCTCTGAAAAAACTTCTGTAGGCTCTCAAACTGACTCACAATTCTTTCGATGCAATCGTACACTGCCAACCAGCTCGTTGGTGACAGAGACAGGAGCTTCGGTGGCTCTAGCTTGTCGCTGTCATGTTCTTCCAGCATACTATTGTACAATTCCTTGTACGCAGCAAGCCTTACAGTGCTGTGAGCAAAGTAATTGTGCGATTCGCGGACCATGTACTCCAGCGCTGAGGGCATTGTCTCCATCGTCTTAGCGGCAACGAGGTCTAATGAGTGGCACACACACTTTATGAGAATCAAATCTGGATTTCCATCTCTGAGCCGGCTCCAGAGAGCGTTGTGCTGTCCGCACATCGAGTTTGCACCATCTGTCGCTATTCCGACACAGTCTCTAAGAGCTAGCCCGTGATCAGACAGTATGTTCATGACGCAATGATGCATAACTTCTGCAGTTCCGTTTGCTACTTCTTTCAAATCGAGGAAAGTGTCTGAGATGCAGTTCGTCTCGGGGTTGAGAAAGCGAACAGAAACGCACAGATGTCTTTTGTGGCTGAGACATCCGTGGATTCATCTAGCATTAAGGAGTACCCAGGGGCTTCCTTCACCATTTTATCCAGCTTGCGCTTGAAGTGTGGCGCCAACACATTCTTGATGACAGCTGCGCACTTGGTACGGTGCATTCGAAACTTTCCGTCGAGTTCTTCTTGCAGAATTTCACCAAGCTCGTCAACCGCACTTATAGATGCGTGCGTAGCGGTGTACAATGCTATTCGCACTTCACGCGTGGCTTGGTCAAAATTTCGCTTGCTAACCTGACCCAAGAACTGCTTGAGCTGCTGTGCGGCAGGCACAACGTTATCTTTGTGTTTCTTAGAGTCAGCGTGCTTCAGGAGATCCGTGTAATGAGGCCTCAATACACAGCTGCAGTATTTGCGCTTCACCGCTTGTGCATCTTCTGTTAACAATATCCAGTCTGGAAAACATTTCGACAGTAAACAAAAAAATAATAAAAAAAACACGTATTGACTTAAATGTAGAAACTCCTAAAAAGATGATGGCCCGGCGACAGGCAGTTTGGCAAAATAACAAATTCCCTCACTCGCATTCCAAATCGAAAAAGTAAGTCATATATGGCTTGTTATACAGAAACCACCAAATATCGCCAGTTGCAAGAGTCACCCCTCCCCCCCCTCCGACCCCTTACGTTCCTACGGTATGATACGATCACCCTTCAAGACTCAACATAACCACGAAGCCCGTGCACAAACACACACCTTTAAGTTTTTCGTCCCGGAACCAATCATCACGAAATTTTCTCTTCGCATTAGCGTGCTTTCCCATGTTGTTCCCCTAAACAAGAGACGGTCGTCGTGCGCAGCCTTCCTGCAGATAAATTAAAGAATTTCATTGCAGTCGAAAATGCTAAAATAATTCAGAAAGATAATTTCAAAGCAACAAAGCAACACAAACTTCTTCGAAAGTATGGCGTAGCCTTCGTAATAATGTTCACAACACGCTTTCTGTGCAGTCAAGCTTGCGCTGCACTTTTGCCTCAGGGCAGTTTCTGAAGGCTTTTCACTTTTGAAGGCTACCCAGACTTTTTAAGAAGTCGGCCCGAAAAGTATCTCATCAACAAAAGTAAACGCCACGTACCGAATTAGGGGGTACTGCAGCAGTTCATAAGTCGCCAAGTTATTCAGAACAATCGGAGCTTTGGCAGTAAAAAGGCCGGAACAAGCCACCAAACCATCGCCTAGCCACTCCGAAATGAAAACTTTAGAGGTGCGCTTAAAGCACCGAAATCGCCTCAAGCGATAAACTTATTGTCTAACACCGCCGCCTCGCGGCACGCGAACCAGTCCACTGACTTGCATTTTGCTCGGCTGCCGCTGGGGGACGCGCCAGTACCTCCTGGATCTAGATAAATTGAGGAGTTAGAGGACGGACGCATAGGCGTGCGCAGGGTTACCGTTCAGGGGGGGGCGAAGGTTCGTCGCAGCGCCCCCCCTTCCCTATTTAGTCAATGTATGGGGCAGACTTTGCGCCCCCCCCCCCTCCTTAGGTTCTTAGGTGACTAGGGGGGGCGGCCGCCCCCCTCTGCCCCCCCTCGTGCGCACGCCTATGGACGGACGTACCGAATGGCGCATAATGTGCGCCTTCAAGCGGTGCGTCTAAAATCAAGAAAAATAGAGAGAATGTTGTCACTCATTCGTTGGGAAGACACGGAGCTTAGAATGTATAACTCAAGCGAGACCTAAGCCGAAATTCGCCAAAAATTCGCCAAGTCGCCAATCATAAATTTAGGTCGCCACGGGCCTCTGAAATTCGCCAATTTGGCGAAAAGTAGCCACCAGTGGCAACCCTGCACACTAGCCGGGGAATGAGGCGCCAGGGTGGAGGGCGCGCTCGATTCCCACAACCTTTTAACGCGAGAGCGTTAAAGAGCGCGTTTCGCAGAAATGCCGGCGTCGGCGGCGGCGTCGTTGGTTCTCAGCGAAAAATCATCTTGTCCGTGACCGAAAAATCGAGACAGATGCAAATAAAAATAATAGAAATTTCCGGGTCCGAATGAGGATCGAACCCTGGTCGTCTGCGTGGGAAGCAGGTGTTTTACCACACAGCCATGCATCTGCTTAGGATTGCATATAAAATAACTTCCTCTGCTTGGAAATACAGTGAAAAGAACTTTCATGCTTCACAAACACACGCGTCCTGTATACAGGCGTCACAATACAACATGTAATATCGCAGTAATATTGCGTGCTGGAAGCATACATTTTCATCGGCTGTCAGGAGATGTGAATATCATAACGACAGTGTGGTTCAAAGCCGTCCACCCATTACACAAGGCACACACGTTACTGCGCGTATTCCCTTAAGACCACGTAGTGGGTGCATAGCAAGTTCGAAAACATTTCCCGCATTTCCCGCGCATAATTGCTGGTGGTTTAATGCATTCTACCCACTACATAGTATGCACTAAGTGATTGAAGTACGCACTAGGGACAGCATATCGCTATCGCGTTCAAGTCTTAAAGGCGAAGCTTAAGGGTCCCCCCAATTTTTATATTTATATTTATTGTCACCGATCCTATGTGTTCTTGTCACGTCCGAGCTTTCTTAATTCTTTATGCAACGTCTATAAAATATTGTGACGACGCGGCATCGACGAGCACTAGGTCAACTACAAATGAATACGCTTTATCAATCACTGAAGAGACTGCAAGGTCTTCTTCGTCCCTGCGCTCGGCCAAAACACTCGCGCTGCCTCGTTGTCATCGCCACTGGCACGTACGCGTGGCATTATTCCCCCCTTAAAAAAATCATCGCCTCGATGTTAAACGTTCAGGAAGCAAGGTAAAAAAAAAGTGCACAGTCACTGAAAGTATGGCTTCATCCGAAACATGTGAACAATTTCTGGAGAATGTCTTCGGGGCTTTGAACACTGAGGGCCGTCCGGAAGAATCTCGTAGTTGACGTCACTGGTGCGTCGCAGAACCGCGTAAGGTCCGAAATATCTTCGCAACAGCTTTTCGGAGAGCCCACGCCGACGAATAGGTGTCCACACCCACACTTTGTCGCCCACGTTGTATATGACGGGTCTGTGCCGGAGGTTGCAGTGTCTGGCATCATTGTCTTCTTGTTCGGTGATCCCAACCTGGCAAGTTGTCTGGCTTCTGCTCGCTGCGTAAACTCTTCAGCGTCCGTCTCATTGCCGTCATTTTCATGGGGGGAGCATCGCGTCATCGGTCTAACTCACGGTGTAAGAATAAGTTAGGTGCTGACACTCGCCGCTCCGCTCGAGGAGAGGGCGCGGGCAGATTGTGTTCCCCGATGACCTTGAGCCACGAGTAGTTTTCGCCTCACGAGAAGAGATGGCGCTACAGTATGGGCCGTCAGGGGCTCGCGCACGGCGCATTCTGAAATTCACGCGCAAAGGAAGATCTTTCTGAAAGCTTCGTGTGCGTGCTGTTCTATGATTTAGAAACGCGTTGCCCTGTGCCTGTGGGCCCTGTGAGTGCATAGCTGGACTAAGATGGGGCCCCTCTGAGAAAAGCCTTCTTCAGTTGTACCAGGCATTGTTTGTGGGATATCTCCGCTACAGCTCACCTGTGCTTTCACGTATGCGTACAACGTGCATTCGTACGTTGAAGAGCCTTCAAGCGCGAGCACTCCGGACATGCCTAGGCCTCCCGCGATGTACTACAACATCAGGCACCATCGAAGAGTCACGCACCTACCCTATAGCCTTCGCCCACTGAACAGGCGGCGCGACGGAGCAGTACTACTAACGCCACTGTGTGGCAAAAATTCGAACCGGCGGGTCGGCCGGGGAGTGGCGCGGCGTGCTGAGGCGGTGTATTTGAATGCAGCTGCTTGCATAGTGTCGGATGACGCAAAATGTCGACAATAGTTCTGTGCGGCTTCAGACCTGTGCAGCACTTGGAAGAGTATTTCCGTCAATCTGTGCTTCTGAAAGGCGAGAAGTTGTACGATGCTGGACACGTTTATGAAGTGAAGGAGACAGACGGCGTTGTTGTAAGCGCGCGATGTCATTCTCAACAAGGGAAACAACTATACGTCGTCTCTTTGCGGGTAAGTAGAGCGCACGCTTCCATTTCAATCCTAAAGATTGCCGTTTTGTCCCGCCTTGGCGAATTGACTTCGCTTGCATTTGGTAGACAGCGAAGATGAGCTGTCACAGCCGCGGAGGCGCGACTGCGCCGCGCCGGCTTGGCTGGTTAATTGGCGAAGGAATGAATTTTACGACGGTGTTCTTTGGTTCAAACGCGATCATTTGAACTTGCCCAAAAATCTTGCATTTACTAATCTGCGTTCGAGCCCTAGTTTACCGTTCGCTCAATGCCAAAAAGCCATGCATGCGGCAGCTGGCAAATGACATGCGGTTGCAAAATTCCGTGTTTGAATCGATAAGTACTGTACAGGAGACACTTACATCTCAGCGACAGTGACGTTGAATACCGCGTACTGCACTGTATGCACTACGGGGCATTTTGCATGTCGTAAAGATGGACTAAGTGATCAATTCTTTGGCGCAAAATAGGGCGGTCGCTCTGTACGCATGCTTGGGTGATTCATGTGATTTCGCGATCAGGAGTGTAATTGTTTTGAGTTATTGTGATTACAGCTGCACGAGGCCGACCGATATGTCCTCGAAGGCTCATGCGACTGCAGGTATGGCGCGGCTGGCAACTGCAAGCATTAAGCTGCCGTTGCCATTTATATATGAAGAGAAAAGAGGAGGCGTCATGCACCTCCCAACCGCAGACGTGGAGAATGCCGTCGAAAAAGGCGCGTCCGAGTGACAGGGCACCCATTCATGAACTTTTCGGCAGTAAGTTGGCGCACGAGGAAAGCGCATATCGCGTAAGGCGGTTCGCCGCACACGTGTATATGTAAAGTTACCAGGCACGCTGCGAATCCAGTATTACGTCAGAATCGTACTTATATCAGCTTCCAGTAGCGTAGCCAGAAATGTTTTTTCGAGTGGGGGGAGGGGGGGGTTCAATCATAATTTATGTTCGTGCGTGCGTTTGCACGTGCATGTGAAATGTACGTGCGTGCAAAAGCGTGTCCCGAGGAGGGGGGGGTTTACCCCCTCCCCCCCCCTGCCTACGCCACTGTGGCCCACCAGTGAGTGCTCGTGCGTCTTAATTTTTTTTAAAAAGACCGAGCTGGCGATTCGGCTGCTTGATCGGACGGTAATGCATGTGCGTGGGGCGCCTACGTTTGAGCAAGCGCGGTACGTGAGCCACAGAATAGAAGCACGTGAACGCCTAAGACCCTCCGAGGCACGCGGCACCCGTGAGGGCACCGCGTCGTTCTGCACACGGCCGGACTTAAGAAGCGCACGGGCCTGTACTTTCTCCTCTCGATACCCCCCCCGCCTTACACCTACACATCCAGTCGCACTTCAGACACGGCCAACGGATGTTTCCTCCTTTTGAAATTAACCACATACGCAGCAGTAGCGGCGCTTGTTGGCTTTCGTTCCGCTCGAGGTACTTGCGGTACCGGTGCCCCCCATCAGTGTTCATCGTACCACGGAATCGGGACGTCAACACGAGGTCGCAGGCGCTGCGCTCGCCGAATGAAGCCAACTGAACCGCCCCACAGGCCGCGTCCCACGGCGCCGACGGCGCCGAGGCCGACCCGCGGGTTCCGCGGCGTGGCGATAGATGGCGTGAGCGCGTTCGCAAACTCCACTGAACGGAGCCTATAGAGGTTTACACGTCTTGTGAACCTCTTCGAATTCACCTTCGGCTGCTGACCCGGCATGCGCACCACCACTTGTCTTCACTGCCGACCAACCGACCAGGCTGTGCCTACTCGGAATGCATCAATACTCACAGAAGTACCATTCCTCTAGGTTTTGCACCAACCGAGATCCCTGAAGTACCACTGTGGACACTGAGAAAACCACTGGTGCGTCTTCAAATACCCGGGATCCCAAAGAAATCACGGGTTCCTTGTGCTGGCCTAAAGCAACTCACCCTGGCATACTTGACTGAGACATACAACGACTCTATACATGTATACACTGATGGATCTGTGACTCCTTGCGTTTCAACCGCCGCTTTTGTGGTCCCTCAACTGGATATCTCCCGGCAGTACAGATTAGATCATAACTCATCATCAACAGCAGCAGAATTGGTTGCTATACGGGAAGCTGTTCGCTTTGTATCGGACCAAGCACCACGCAAGTGGACTATACTTTCTGATGCAAAATCCGCATTGCAAGCTCTCAATTCATGCTCAAGACGAGGACAATATTACGCATTGGCTTCCGAAATTATACAGGCATTCGATATCACGCAACGGAATGGTCACTCGGTCATCTTCCAATGGGTACCTGGACACTGTGGCTTGGCAGGCAACGTGCTCGCTGATAATGCAGCAAAAACCGCTTTGGATAACAACGCCATTCTCGTAAATATTCCGTACTCTCGCAGTGACGTGAACTTCTTGTTGAGATCACTTCTGCGAGAGTTCACAACAACTTACTGGTCTCAACCGGACAATCGGCATAGGCGTCTGCGGGAAACAGACCCTAACATGACTTTTCGACTGCCGGCTAAAATAAAGCACACCACGCCAGTCTGCTGCACCGGATTCGACTAGGCGTCGCCTTCACCCGACGCTACGCGCACCTCATCGGCCGTGTTGACAGCCCGAACTGTGAGCGCTGTCCAGTGGTTGAGACTCTAACACATTTATTGTGCGACTGCCCTCTTTACGTGTCCCAACGGAAGATGCTGGTTTCAACGTTGGCCGGCATCGGTGTTCACACACTAAGTGAAATTAACATATTGTCCGCAATGTCCGACCAGACAGCATCAAGGACTGCTACAAGGGCACTTATAGATTTCATGAAAAATACTGGACTTGACAGTAGACTTTAAGATGACCACTGGGTGTGACGTGGTCAATGTACATACGCATCACCTCTTCCTGTCCCCATCATGATTATCACCCTTTTCTTCCCTTTCCCTTTTCCCGTGTGCTGAGTAGCAGGCCAGAGCGCACAAGCTCAGGCCGACCTCTCGGCCATCTAATAAATTTCGCTCTCTCTCTCTCTCTCTGATCCGTGTTTTGTGATTCACCGAACGTATACCTCGACGCTGCATATGACGCCGAGTACCCGTTAGCGGCCTTGTCGCTGGCTGCGCCTCGAAATGGGCAAAATGTGTTTTGTCCCGAATGGCAAGGACTTGTACGGAGCGTGTGCCGCCTTTCAAGGCTCCGCATGAACTAGAGCGCTTCGATAACTGGCGATGGGCGATTCCGAGAGCAGAAAAAGTCTTGGAGCCTACTGACCATGTGTGCGCGAAGTATTTCTCAGAAGAAGGGACCTCTTCAATATATCATGCAGAATACAAGGGAAACGTCTTGTTGTTGCACACCCCAAAGAAACCTGTGCTCTCTTCGGATGCTGTGCCTAGCATTTTCCCGGGCTGTCCAAAATACTTGACCGCGCAGCTAAAAACCAGAAAACCTCCGCGAAAACTGCAGGCTCTACCGCCGACTTCACGGAAGCGAGGGGGGGGCCAAAAGGTTCAACTGCTTCTGAAGTGCCTAACCCGACCGCTGAAAGTACGCCAAATTTATTGCGCGTAGAAACAGCGAGTCCAGGGCATGGCGATGCTGAATCAACAGACACGCTACGCAAGAGGCCGCGCTTCGAATTCAACACCGACAGGCCTCCTCCACGTGAGGAGGAGGATACTTCTCAACACCACACTGATAGTGTGAGCAGCCTATGTGCTGCCAATTCACTTCGTGATCATGCCGGAAAGGTAATTGCTTATTTTAAATTATACCACTTTTCGAGCTGCCTCATCTATGCTTATTAGGACGAAGACACATTAAATGTTGTAGAATAACCAGTCAACAGGACACACGCGCGCGCACGCACACTCACACACACACAAACACACGGACGCAGCACGCACGCAAACACACACACACGCAAACACACACTTATACACACACACACACACACACACACACACACACACACACACGAACGCGCGCATACACACGCACGCACAATGTCGTCTTTCCAATCGCTAGCGTGCCTGGCTTTTCGGTGGAGACTGCCGCAACGTGTCAAACCGCAAACGTCCTTCACCTGCCATCCTTATTGGAACTACCTCGCATTTTCGCTCACGGCCAACGTTGCTTTTTTTGCTCAGAACAAAAGACGCTGACGCCGACACCGCCAACGCCACCGACACCGGAAATTCAGCGAAACGAGCTCTTTAACGATGTCGCGTCAAAACGCGACCGCTCTCCAGACCAACGTTTGCTGCTGTCGGAGCATTTACATGACAAAAACGCTTTTGGGAAATAAGCTATATACGATCAGAAAATCGATTTCGTTACTGCAAAATCCCCGTGCATTAATTTATTGACATCCATGTACATATGCATATCGAGCGCGGTAAACGAGCGAGGATCCGCAGCAATAATCTACACAGCGCAGATCGGGGCCTTTCCCCAGTGAACCACCGTCTGTTAGCGCCACCTGTCACCGCCAAAGGAAACCGCCTAGGCGGCGAACACAATCTGGACGCGACGCCGGCCGCAGAGTCGTCACCTAAAATATTCTTACACCATGGTCTAACTTCACGGCCGTAAACGAGACTGAAGGGCGTCTTCCGAGCGGTCTGCTGACGAGCCGTGTTGCATGCGAATGTGATGTAGGGCAGGATGTCGTCCCAGTTCTTGCACTCTATATCTACGTACTGTCGGCCGCAAAAGTTTGCGGGATCTCCAGCGCGTGGCGGTGCGGCGAAAAACTGCATTGCTGCGCCGCCTACAGTGACGCGGCATGGTTTTGAGGCTATCGGCCACGGCTTCCGAGATTAGATCCAGCAACGGCGCATCGTCAAAACAAGCCGTTGCTAATCGCCGAGGCCGTGGACGATTGCCTCAACACCACGCCGCGTCACGGCAGGCGGCGCAGCAATGCAGCTTTCTGCCACTGCTCCACTTTTGCGGCCGACAGTACATCCCTTATCTGGTCAGCCAGAGTCCTGTTGAGACGTTCAGTGAGCCCGTTGGTCAGGGGGATGATACGCCGTTGTCTTTCTGTGAGCGGTACCACTGTGAGCGCCCAAATGTGCCCAGCTCATCACTAGCGCCGCCTACGGCGCTGTTACGCCGATGCAACACCAAGCCCAAGTGAGGGCCGGGACACTCTCTCGCTATCTCTCGCTACCGCCGCCGCGACGGACGGTCACGTTTTTTCCACCGCGCGCCATGATGCTTTAATAAATCTTTTCTTACCTTGTTCCTGACGCCTCCGCCTTCACACCCCAGCCCTCACGCTTAGCCCTCACATCACTTAGTCGAAAAACGGTGTCTAAAAGCTCGGCCATGAACGCACTACCTCTGTCGGTGATAACTATTGCGGGAGCACCGTGTCTTAAACCGATGGCTTCGATAAAAAAATCGCGCCGCTTCAGCTGCTGCTGTCCGTGACAGAGCGCCTGTCTCGGCGTATCCGGTTAGGTAATCTGCGGCGACGATTATCCACCTATTCCCTGTGGCAGACGTTGGGAAGGGACCCATAAATCCATGCCGATTTCTGCAAACGGTGTCGTCGGCACTTGGACAGGCTGCAACAGGCCGGCTGGCTTGATGGATGGTGCCTTGCTACGCTGGAAACCTAGACATGTCTGCACGTAAGTTTTAACGACCGCGGCAAGTCTCGGCCAGCAATTGTTCTGCCTAATCCTTGCGAATGTTCGTGTGTCGCCCAAGTGACCAGCGGTAGGTTCGTCGTTGCGGGCTTGTAGAACCTCACGTCGGAGCGATGAGGGAACGACGAGCCGCTGGCCAGCAGGTGAGAAGTTCTTATAAAGTACCCTATTGCGCATGCCGTACGACGCCAGCCCCCTTGCGAATAACTTCGGCGCGCTAATCGTTCGTCCTTCTAGGTAATCAATCAGCGGTAGCAGTTCAGCATGGTCCCGCCGCTGCCGTGAAAAAGCGGCAGTGTCCACAATTCCCAAAAAGGTCCGTGTCGTTGTCGTCGTCTTGGGCTGCCGTCTCAACAGGCAGACCGAGAAAGACAGTCTGCTTCGGTGTGTCGTTTTTAATATCGTCGGCGCGTCTTCATCGAAGTGGGCGAGCACGCGAGTCGTTTGCATGCGTTGACGAAGATCGTGAAATGCCCGCTACTGGTCTTCGCCCCATGCGAAGGGGATATCTTCCCTAGTGAGCTGTGTCAATGGCCATGCGATGCGCGGAAAAAATGGCAATAAACCGTCGGTAATAGGCACAGAGTCCCCAAAAAAATGTCGCTCTGATTTTTTTCTTTGATGGAGTCGGGAAATTCGCCACGGCAGCAATTTTATCCCGGGTCGGCTAGAATCCCTTGGCTGCTGATGACGTGACCAAAGGAATTGAACTCCGCGGAAAGCCAAAGTGGCACTTTTCAGGTTTCAGTGTAAGACCCGCCAAGCGTATCTTAAAAAACTGCTTCCAGCCTTCTTAAGTGTTCCTTCGAACCTTGTAGAAAAGACAATCACGTCATCCGAGGTACACCCAGGCAGGTTTGCCATTTAAGTCCGGAGAGTACAGTGTCCATTAGTCGCTGAAATGTTGCTGGCGCCGGACACAAACCGAAAGGAATTGCCTGAAATTCATAAAGTCCGTCGGGCGTGACAAAGGCGGTCTTTTCACGATCTCTCTCATCCACTTCAGTTTGCCAGTAGCCGCTTTTCAAGTCCATTTACGAAAAGTAGCGTGCGTTTCGTAGTCTATCCAAGGAATCATCAATACGCGGCAGCGGAAACATCCTTCTTTGTGATCTGGTTGAGCTTGCGGTAGTCGACGCAGAAACGAAAGCTGTCGTCCTTCTTTTGACGAGTACTACGGGCGATGCCCAAGGAATGTTAGATGGCCGAATAACGCCATCTTCCAGCGACATTTTCACTTGTTTTTGAATTGCCACACGCTCCTTTGGGGCAACGCGCTAAGATTTTGCCGGGTGGGTCTGGCGTCGGAATCTGTGATGATGCGGTGTTTCGTCAGCGGCGTCTGACCAACTCTTGAAGTGGATGAGAAGCATCCGTGAAACTTGTTGTTGGTCAGCGCGAGAAGGCTGTCTCGCTCGATGGTAGATAACGTCGGACTAACGTCAATAGTTTTAGGTGTACGGATAGTAGGCGCTGCCGCCTCATCCACTAAATGGCTATCTTCTATTTGAACAAGTTCGTAGAAATAGGCAATAGCCGTGCCTCTAACAATGTGTCGGACGTTCTCTGCTGAAATTCGTCAGCAGGTGTTCAGCGCAGCCATCGATAACATTGACGACAGCCCTAGCAATAGAAGTGCCGCAAGTGAATGCGAGCTCCTTGATGTGTTCAGCGACGCCAGTCCCGCTTAGCAAGATGTAGTGTACGGATACGAGAGAGCAAATCCTTGGTGGCAGTATGAGGTCGTCACCGGCGATGCGAAAGCGAGGTGCCTGGTGTTCATCATTAGCAGCGCCGAGTTTGTAGCGAACGTTACGCCCCTGTCGCGGATGTTAATAGAGAGTAGCTGAGCGGCTCAGCGGGCCCAGCGAACGAGCGGAGACGCCAACTGCACATGCGCGGCACGCTGGCACAGTCAGCGTTTTCACGGAGCGAGCCGCTCGCCCGCTCATTTCGTCTCCTCAGCGAAGCTTGCGCAGCGGACGAGCGTGGGAGCGTTTTCCAAGCAAAGCCGCTGCTCGATTGACATTAACTTCAACCTTGTTCAACAGGTGGCGCAGCAATGCGTTCCGCTGAAACAAGCTGGTCGCTGTCATCGCTCAGCTATTACTCTTCCTTTTGTCTTTCACTCCGCTGCCTCCTCCGCTGGGTCCGCTGGCCCGCTGAGCCGCTCAGCTATTACTCACTAATCAGAGACCCGTATTCGCGCAAGAAATCCATTCCCAAACATAAGCTGTTTACATCACTCATAAAGAATGACGAGGGTAGGCGACAAAGTTGGAACCAGCGATTACGAGTCGGGCCGTGCACTTTCCAACCGGTGTCATCAACTGACCTTCCGGCAGTTCTTATATTGGTCCGTGCCATGGCATCTTTGCTTTCCTTTTATTGGCAACCGCACCCCCGAGGTCGCTGCGTTTAGTTTCCCCGTCGCGGAGGGGACCTGCCCCTGGTGACGTCGGCGAAACTGCGACGATTAGGTGAACTGCCCCGCGCAGGAGATGGAGAACGTGATAGGGCCGTCGTTGGATTCTGCGGCGGTGTGTTCAGAGGAGCGTCGTACGTGCGTCGACCGTCATACGTAGCGTAATCAGGGTAGAAAGGAAATCTCGAGTACTGTAGACGTGCCCTGCTTCGCCGCAATGAAAGCATACCGGTCGACGGTCTGCGGTACGCCACAAATCTGTTTTCTGACGCTGGTAGGTCAGCAGGGATTCTCCACTGAACCACGTTGCGGTGTTCGCATGTTGACCATACGGCATTCTTCCTGTCGGCGAGATCCGGCGACGTTCAGAGAGTCACCGGCTGTCCAGTACGCCCATGACAGGGCTAGGAGGCTTGACCTCCAAGTCGCGACGTGGGATTAAGCCAGGCAGGTGGCAACACCCTGTACAGGACGTCAATAAAGTTCTTTTCCATCCATCCATCCATCGCCGGCGACGAGAGCGGCAGTGTTTGCAGGGTTGGTGGTGGTCCAGTCATTGGAGTCCGCGTCGAAGGTGCGACGACGGGGCGTCGGACAGTATCAGCGTAAGTTATGCCGTGGCAAATTACCATAGCCGGACGAAGGAAGAGCCTGACGGACCTCATCCCACACATCAGCGACAAAAGACAATACCTGCATCGGTTCGGTTGGTGGAATTAAAGCGAGCTGCCGAAGATCCTCTCGCAGAATCTCCCGGATGACTTCTCGCAGAGGCTTGTCGTTGGCGCAGAGGTTTGTCGCAGCCATAACGGAAGTACTCGCTACAGAGTTGACCTTGTTGTCATGCTGGCGGTATCGTTGCTGTAGGTCTCTTTCAATAGGTGTGGCTTCTTTCATGAACTCGCCTACTTTTGTCGGTGGATTTCTCACAAGCCCAGCAAACAGTTGTTCCTTCACTCCTCCCATGAGATACCGCAACTTCCCGTCTCCTGGCATCTCAGGATCTGCGCCGCGGAAAAGACGGGTCATGTCCTCGACGAACATAGCAACGCTCTCGTTTGAGACGTTGCGCATTCTGCTTTCTGTCGACAGCAGTAAATGTTTCAAGCAGCTGGGTGCGGATATCGTCCCACGTAGCCGATCCCGGTTTATGTACCATGTCTGAGCGTTGTCCTTCAGGTAGAAGTAGACATTCGAAAGCTTGGCTTCTGAGGTGGCCCATCGGTTGTATTTCGCACAACGTGCGAACTGCTCCAGGCAATCAATCTTGGGCGTCTTCGTGGGCTTCAGCATAAAAGCGTTCAGGCATCATAGGATTGTGCAGTGTCAAGTGCGGTGGAGCTGCAGTGAGCGTTGAGGCTGAAGGAGGCAAGCGATTGCTGGAACTTTCTGGCAGGGAGTTGAGCTCGGGCCAGAGGCCTAGCAGACGGCGAGTGAAACGGTGGAGTGGTGTGTCGACGCGTGGTGGCGATGCCAGGCTCGATCGTCGGCTCCGCGAAGGGGTGCCACACATGAAGCTTACCCAGCGCCTTCACCAGTGTGACGACGCGAGATCGACGAGAACACGGAGAACCACACACAAATACGCTTTATCAATCACTGAAAAGACTGCAACGTCTTCTTCGTCCCTGCGCTCGGCCAAGAACACAAGCGCTGCTTCGTTGTCGTCGACACTGGCACATACGCGTGGCAATATTTACTTTAGTAACTGAATCAATTGACGAACGAATAATTAAATCAATCTGAAGCTTTATCGTCAAACGTAATAGTAGAGAGTTCTTTGTTTTCATTTTCGCTACTCTCACTATAATAGTACTCAATGATCCCGACATGTGCGCGCACATGTAATGATTGCGTTAGAAGGGTTCAAATCTCATGGGCCTCATGACAACTGGAATCTGAACTGCTCATTGTTCCACCCTGCAGGGTGATTATAGCTGCTCGATTAGTGTCAACTAGATCATCGATGAAGTGGTCCAGTTTTCTCGTCACATGTTCCTGATCGATAACATGATCCACATATCTCTTCCACTTCTCAGCGGTCACTTCCGTGATTCCTTGTTATGGCAGAGTATCAACGTCTTGAATGTTAAACGTCTGGTTTGGCGCTGCTACGAAGCCCTCCATGTCTCTCCAAACAAGCTCTAAGGGGTTCAGTTGGCAGTGGTAGGGAGGTAGGCCTACCACGAGGTGGTCAGCAGCCTCAGCGATGCAGTCCACAAGGTATCGGTCCCCGTCATGCCTGTACGTTGCCAACAAGCTTCATTAGCTCGGTCTTTACCATGTCGATGCTCCACGACACACCTTTTTCGGTAAGCCAGACCAGTATATCCTTCTTGAGGATACTCATGCACGGTACTTTACAGAATGATATGACGCGTTATCCATGACTATAATACTGCCAGGTGGAAGTGGAAGCAGCTTCTGGCAGAAGCACTCTTCATAGTGGTTGTTGCAAATAAAGGAGGACGAAGGAGCGCGGGCACGAGCAACAGCCACGGGCGCTGGCTCGCTCAGTTGTTCTAATGCCTTCGACATAGCCAGACGTCCGGGTCCCATCTATCGCGTTTCGTTACACTTCGTTCTGGTGCCGAAACCAGGGATTCGAGGTCGCTCCCACACCGGCTGACAGATGAGATTTCAATCTGAACTTCAAAGAGCACGACGTCGTTTTCAATTGATTTTCATTGTCATCGGTTTCAATCTTCGGCGGCACAGCGACAGAGTTAGGCGTCGAAGCATCTTTGTACCGTCGTGGAGCGACCACTCCAAGGAGGGCCATCTTGGCCGCTTTTGAAGGCGTCGATTTCCAAGTTCTAGTCGCCTCAGCTTTCTTAGCTCGGAACACTTCCGCTGCGCCTTCGACAAAATCACGTTCGCTACGCAGTGCGTGACAATAAGGCCGCGTTCACACTTGGCCTCGAAAGAGGCGAAACCGGCAAAAGACACCGGAAATCTGCTCGTTTCGCCGCCGAAGCGGCCGGAAAATCAGGCGGCGCGAAAATCGCTCTCGGACCGATTTTTCCGGCACGCGATAGCGGATCGCCTATCCGCTTCACGGCTTTGGCTGTGCTAGCTCAAACCACGTGACGTAAACAACCGGCCACAAGTTCAACGTGGCGGCACAGGCGTCGGCGGTGGCTCGCATCGGCGCAATTGCAAACTACCCGTGCAGCACCACAAAGCTCACGGCCTCGACAAGGACGCGTTCATCGAGAGCCTGGTTTGGATTACGATCGCCGAGAACACTGGCATTAGAAGAAGGTGCAGCAGAGAGTCGGCATGCCCCAACGCGTCTCGCGTTTGCACAGTCGGTGGAGACCGCCGCCGCCGCCGCTGCAGTGGTGTCCGCTCGGGTTGTTTCTGCTGGTGTATCTCCCGAAACAAGGTTTGAAAAGGTGCAAACTGTTTCTTTTTAGTGCCGTGCATGCATAACTAGAATTCGGTACGAAATTTAATGCTCAGGAAACGGGCAAAATGGAATGAATTCTCAAAGTGGCCAAGGCGGCGGCGGCGGTGGCATGTACGAGGGGCAGAACGAATGTGAACGCTTCCGACGCGCGCGGATGTGGTTTTCCGGCCGCTTTGGCGTTTTCGTTTTCGCTTCGCTTCTCAAGTGTGAATGTGCCCTAAGTCTGCCTCCTTTGCCACTGGGGTTTCGAAGACCAGACGACATACCAGATCGTCGGGCTTCGTGTGGAAACTGGACAGTGCCGTCTATCCGCACCTGACTACGCATGTGGCCGGCGTTGACCCACGTTTGGTCGGTGGAAAAGCTTGGCCTGCCCAGGCGTCGCAGCTGCGCCTATTTGGCGCAGGTACCGGCGGTGACTCTACACAATATGCATCGCTTTTATGATAAGAGCGTTCCGAAAGCGTTTCTTATACTTGAAGCCAAGCTTCTTCAGCATGCTCTGCATCGTCGTTGTGGACACGGTCGGTAGCGTCTCCTCTTTGGAACGCTGCCCCACCTTGGCGATAGTTGGCACTTAACCTTTCTAAAAAAACATGTACCACTCTTCGCAAGATGCTGAGGTGATAATAGTCTAGCTGTCACCGCGCTCGACGCGGAGCCCTTGAATAACGTTAAACCCTATCTGCTTCGCTAGCTTGTGGGGTGTGTTTCAGAGACAACCAACTCGGGCGTGTCCATGTTGCCGAAAGGCGGTGCAGCACCACTTGACAGCAAGCCTCCGCAGAGATGCGTTGATATTTTCCAGTGCTCTGTGCTGTGTGGTCGAATGTGTCGCGGTGAAAGTGCGTCTTGGTGAGTGCGACACGGCAGTGGGGTGTGTTTACGTCCATCCAGTGCCTAAATGGGACAGGCCACTCGTGATATGTTTGGTGCGATGCCCCCGAGGTCATTGCGTCCCCTGCCGGGACTAGTCCCAACACACGGCGTGCGGAAGTGGCCACACGGGCAGAAGTGGCATAGATCTCTTGGACTTAATCGCAGAGACAAGACCCCTCGTTATAAACACCGGCAGTTCCTTGGTCCGTCGCGGTGTCAAGCGCAGCCCTTCGACCTTTCACTCGTGAGTGACAAGTGCACGTATGAGTGGAAGAGGTGTGCGGATGCCTGGGGCTCTGACCGCTACCCTCTCCACCTGAAACCTCTCGATCAGTGCCGCGCAGCGCTTCAAGCACAACGAGCCACCTTGCTCGCCACACTCCGTCGCCAGGGTCTACACGCGGCTACCCAGAGGGACCTCCTCTTCCCTGCACGGCACCACATCCAGGTCTTTAAGGCGGTTCTTCGCTTCCTTCGGGACACTGGACTGGACAACCGGCTATAATAGCCGCCCTCTGCGTCCTCGGTCATGGACAGCATTTCTCTTTCTTTCTTTCTTTTTTTCTCTTTCTTCACATCTTTAATACCCTCTCCCCCCATTCCCCTACAGGCGCTGAGCTGTGCTCCCAACTAGGGCTGCAGAAGTTGCTTCATTTCTTTTCCTCAACCCCTCCTCCTCTCAGCTACGCGCAGCTACATTGTGACGGACTGGCCATGTTTCTGTCAACCCTCGGCTGCTTCCCCAACGTCCAGTGTTGTCGTCTTCTCGCACGTCGACCGCTGCCTCGACGCGGCTTCGCGCAAGTGTGTTGTGCCAGTGGCAGTTGGAACACCAGCTACGGACATCTCCTTAATCTCCAAGCTGTTCGCCGCAGGCTTCAGCGCCCCTGCGGCCAAAAGCGACCTCAAGGAGCAGTGGACACATTACAGTCGCCTCGATGCCGTGTGTCGCCGACACGCCAGACAACAACGCCGTGGATGACCCGCGGCGCACAGCACGAGCCTGGCGAATTTTCGGAGCCGTTGTCAGACCTTCCAAATCGCGTTTTCCAGTTCTCGTCATTGCTGTTGCACGAGGACTTTCGTATCAGAAACTGGCCGAACTGGTGGCTGATTCGTTCTGCGTCAGCGCTCCCGGAAGCTCGCCCGAGGTACCCTAACTCCCGCGGCAGCACCGCCACGAGTGGTTCACGTCTCATCGCTTCTTTCTCACTGCGGGCATCCGCGACGAAGTGCACTCTCTATGCGATGACCACTTCACACTTGGGGAGCTACGCCTTGCTCTGGCGTCGTGCAAACGCCGCTCGGCACAAGGCGCAGATGGCGTCACGTATCAAATGCTTCAAGTCGCGGGTTCGATCGCGTCCACCGCGGTCGCATTTCGGTGTAGGCGAAATGGTAGAGGCCCGTGTACTGTGCGATGTCAGTTCACGTTAAAGAACACCAGATGATCAAAATTTCCGGAGCCTTCCACTACAGCGTCTCTCATATCATACCGTGGTTGTAGAACTTAACCCCAGATATTATTATTAAGTGGTTCGAAACATTGACGAGTCCCAGCTCCCCCAGTGCTCCTGGCTGCCTACAACAAAGTGTGGCGCTCGGGAATCGTGCCGTATAAAGCCCCTGAATAATAAAAAAAGTAACGTTAACTCCACTTCCTCCTCCTGCACCGGCGTTCGCTCTCTCTTTTGTCGAGTGTGACTCCCCATACACGGTGCGTAGCTAGCAGACGCTCTCAGCATCAAATTCTGTTGCCACGAATTGCACGCGCTCGTCAGCTGGTATGCCGATAACATGTTTTCATGCTACGTTATTACTGGCTGCCGAAACAGAACGAGAGGACAGCGAAATGTTGTTGCGTTTGGGGGGTTTGTTATTGGTGGCGAGACACTGAAATGTGCCGCGCCCGACGTCGATCTTCATCGGACCGCTGACAGCGTGTACCTGTCGGATGCATGTCACGAAGACAAACACGTTCCCGTGGGAGCTGTCGGTTCGCAGAAAATATGAATATCTCAGAGAGCGAACGCGGCTATGGCACGTCATCAACTAAAAGTGGAAAGCCATGCCGCGTGTTTTGTGAGCCCAAAATGCCACATGCGCCGGACGCCGGCATTGCCGGCGATTGCGCCTTGCATGCAAGCCGAGAAGTGTCTTCGCCTGAATAGCGTCTATATCATACCGTGATCAAAATAAAGGAGACGCGTTGGAAGACGTCATCACGGAAGTTGGGCACGAACGCTACAAATAAACGAAAAGCGAATACATGGCAGTGAGAAGGACGAAAAAACCTAAGGATGTTACAGATTCACTGAGGTGAGGCGTCGGTTTAAAACCATCCCGGCTGTTTCTATGTAGCGAAGTCTTCTTCCGCGCCGCACGTCGCGTCACGTGTACTGCACCCGAAAGCACAGCAGAGTATTCGCAAACACAAAACTTAATCCGAAACGACGAAGAAGTGTGTTTAGAATAAGCGCCATTTCTGCTAATTCCGGCGCATTTCTGTGGAAAATGAAGTCTGTTGGTCGGTCTTCGCTGCTCTCTTGGACGGGATGGATGTAGAACATCCCGGGCGCCAGCCGGCACCGGCGGCGTCAGGGGTGGCCGCCTCCAGGAAGCGGATTGGACAAGTGAGCGACAGCGACAGTGAAGATACCCGCGTCTACTCTCTGAGCAGTGACGACCCTTCAGATGACGGTTTCGTACCTGTGCGGAGCCGCAAAGCGAAGATAACGAACACGAGGACATCCTCATCCTCAAGTACTCAAACTGTAAGAGAAACGCAATGTAAGAGAAACACTAATGCCATCCTGTTTCTGCCTGCACTTCTTACCGCCAGCATGAAACGTCTTAACAGGCAGTCTGTGTCCAGCTCTCTGGAAGTGCTAGTGCCAAATGAAATCACGGACATGAGTCAACGCAAGAAAGAATATACTGTCTGTTGACATCCTGCCTGCCAAAGCTTCGGGCGTACTACGCCGTGTAACGAACGTAGACGGCATGCAGGTGCGCTCTCATGTTCCTTGGGGACCTGATGTAGTAAGCGTCGTGATCTACGACATAGATGTGGCCATTCCTACTAACGACTTACCAGTCCTTGCAAGTCAACAACTGATGATGCCATTGTGGATGTAACTCGGCTGGGCAGTTCACGCTGTGTGAAGATTGCGTTTTAGAGCACATTCCTGCCCTCCCATGTTAAGGTGGGGCACTTCAGACATGCTGTGCGGCACTTCATCCCGAAGCGCCTCCAATGACGCAACTATATGAAACTAGGACATGTGAGCAGCGTCTGCGAGAATCCGACGGTATACCGCCGCTGCGCCTAGCCCTATGCTGCCGATACATGCGTCGCTACTGTCACGAAATGTTAAAATTGCAACGGATCTCATGAAGCTACATCGAAGAACTGCCCACGTATTCATAAGGAAATTGCCATATTGAAGGAGATGGTCCGCGATCACTCATCTCATCGAGAAGCCGCCGCTAAAGTCAGGAGGCGTCGTTCACGTCCACGCCGATCTTCAAGGATGCCCGCTACATCTTCGACGCATTGGCCGCATCAGTCATCACCTCTTCCTTTACCTCCCAGACCACACGCTGTGGGAAAGACTACTGTATCTGCGACAGATTGACCTGCACTTCAAAGGAAACCACCGCCAAGAGAACCAAAGCAGTTGCCTGACGATCAGCCCGAGATCCCGGTTAGGGATCATCACGATCAAGATTGATCAAGACTACTGGGCCTTGGATCATCGCCGGTGACTTCAACGCCCATCAACAGCTCTGGGGGAGAACAAGGATTACGACCTTTGCCTCATGAAGGATGGTAACCCAGCATAGTTACGGGGTCTCACGTAAAGCACTTGCCTTGACCTGAGTTTGGTGTCACGATGCTTCTCGCATAAAGTTAAATGGTTTTGCCACATCGAGACTAACCGAAGTGATCACACACCCACCTACCTAAAGGTTGATGGACTAAGTAAGAATTTCACTTCTAGTAGATGGCACTGACTGGTCAATGTTTAAATCTAGTTGAAGATGCCTTCCAAAAAGGCCTCGCCTGCGGCCTGGAAAGTACCATCGCGGATGCATTGAAAGCTTCCAAATGCAAATTATCACTCTCGTTTGAAATAACGCAGTTGGACACTCAACTTGAAAGATTACGAGCTATACGTCGGCGTGCTGAACGATATAGAAGCACGAAATCATTCTACGACCTGAGAGAAGCCCGAGGGCTCCAGAAAAATTACACCATCTCCCGCTAAAGGGAACCATGTGTAGATGTGAAGCAGCGGGTGCTAACGCTTACACTGGCGGCGGCGTTGACGCTGGCGCTCATCGCGGCGTTGCGCAGGAGAGAAACCTGAGGAGGCGCAAAGCACGCAGTGATGGAGAGGTGTTTGCTGCTGGAACATGCCAATCTGTGCTAATGGGCAATGAGAGACAGAAGACTCCGACTGGACACAGAGACCCGCAGTCCGCTTTTAGTTAACGCACACGCTGCGAATTTTTATTGTTCAACAACGCACAGGAGAAATCTCCCACCGGCACCACCTTGGAGGTCAAGATCCACTGCCATATATACGGGATGGCCAGTGAACGGTTGTGCAGCGCGAGCAGTCGGTTTTTTCAACCAAGAAACTCGCTAGCAGACGCTGCCTGCGTCGGCGTCGCGAGGCGAGAGAGGGGGGGAGCGTAGGAGAGGAGGGAGAGGGGCGGGGGGGACGCGCATGCGCAGTGGGAGTGTGGGCGCCGCGGGCAGGGATGCCTAGAGGGGAGAGGGGGAGCGTGGAGGAGAGAGAGGTGGGACGCGCATGCGCAGTGGGAGTGTGGACGCCACAGGCAGGGATGCCTAGAGGAGAGAGGGGGAGCGTAGGAGGGGGAAAGAGGAGGGGAGGCGCATGCGCAGTGAGGGTGTGGTTGCCGCGGGGAGGGATGCCTAGAGAGAGAAGGGGGAGAGGAGGTTTTTTATTTTAATTTTTTTGAAAGGGTTTGCGCATGCGCAGTAAGGGTGGGCACGCGGCACACCACCACCACCACCACCGGATTAAGCTTCGCCATAAGATGCTTCACATCTAAAAGATCCAACGACGCAGTGACAAGCTGGAAAGCGAGCGCTGGAAAGCATTCTGAGAATCTCTTGAACCTCGGATGTCGCTGTCATATATCTGGAGAACTGTTCGTGGCCTCCGCTCCTCTCCGCAAAACGGCACCCTTTTAAAGCTTTGGCACTCCATCATGGAAGAACAGAACTCGATGTGGCCGAAGAATTTCGCACGAAAGTCGCCGGAAACCTTATTATTAACAGCATTGGCGCCGTTATCATTTCTGGGACTTGGATACCAGAAATGGACATGCCCCCTTCACAATGGAAGAACTCGAAGAGAACTTTTGACATGCTTCAATAGCTCCTGGCATAGCGGCACTGCTCGGCCACAGTGGAAGACAAGTCGATTAATACCACTTAGGAAATCGGGAAAATCCCCATTACACTTGTCAGCGTATCGCCTTATTGCTCTCGCAAGCTGCCTTGGAAAAGTGATGGAAAGGATGGTTCTATTTCGTCTAGAGTGGTACTTGGAACAACACACCATTGACAGTGTCATTGACCTATCGACATTTGTTCAAAGAAGGGGAAAACAGCGCTAAAAACTTGACACACACGAAGGAAGACGGACAAAGACAGGCGCTGACTTACAACTGATCTTTATTTTCGAATGTGGACACATTTATACCATGGCAGTCAAAACACACGTGACTATCACCAATGTGCTGTTATCACTATGACGTCAACATCACCGCATCACCATTCTGTGTCACAACCACGCATGATGCATCAGAAAGATAAAAATTCAATTTCCTTCTGAGAGAGGGTTATAGACGCCATACTAACACACTTATCTTTAAGGCGTACTATTTCATCAGCTTCAATTATTTCTCTTGTTCTTTTTTCTTTGTGTCTGACGACGACCTTAGTTTCGCGAAATTTCGGAGTGCAGCCACAATCCCTGCAATGGATGCCAAGGTGGCCGCTAATAGCTTTGTGCACGTTGTACTCGTGCTCCTTCAACCTTACATTTAAACACCTTCCCGTTTGACCTACGTATCTTTTTTCGCAGGACAGCGGGATCGAATACACAACGTGTACCGCGCATTCTACGAAGCTGGGTCGGTGGTTTTTTGCGCAGAGCTGCTGCTTACCTGCGGAGTTGTTCACTTGCGCACACATGGTCGATAGCTTTCTCGGCGCAGAGAATAGCACTCTTACATTGGCATGCTTCCCTATCTTTTTAACACGAAAGTGTTTTATGCCGGGGTTCCACCAAGATTTCAGTGACGTATTTCCGTCACGGAAATGACGTCGAAAAAATACACGTGGTCAGAAGACAAACAAAAAAAGTTCCGTCACCCGGAGTCGAACCTACGACCTCTTGGTCCGCAAGGAGAGATGCCGGGCACGCTATCCACTGCGCCACGATCACATACTCCGGAGGCTTTACAAGCGCGCCTTTTATATCTACCACTGTCCTGTCACAGTGCTCTTGCACTATGAAGAAATGCATCATAGTGAAGAAATGCATCATAACTGTGAAAGTCACGATTAGTTTCTTCAGAGCGTCGTTTCTACGCGTCCGTCCCATCCGGCGGGTTTCGAATAGTACAAGGGCAATTTCATCGGTGCATTAACACATTGCCACACATTGCCACACATTGGCGACCTTACCCCCCAGCGTCGGCGTCACTCATAGCATCCATCCATACCAAAGGTAGCTCTGAGACGCACGAGTGCTTAGCGTGGCCATAACTCAGCGTTCCCAACTTACACTCGCCCCGCGAAAAATCGCAGCCGGCCAACGGGGAAGACATGACGCGCGTTGCGTTTCCCTCTGGTCGGGCAGTGGTGTTCAACTCTAAATGCCGTGAGTAGGCTACCTTAGCCCAAATTCGGTGTCCAATCAGTGACACTCTTCTGGCTATCACACCGCATTCTCTGATTCCTCTGTCACCGTACAGCTACCACAAGCATATATGATCACAAGGGTTTGTTTAATCATTGCTCATAGACGTTAGTCGTCGGGATACAGATGTGCCACCAAGCGTCAACGTGTCTGCATCCAAGTTAAATGGTGCTATACCTGTCAAACACCAATAGATATTGTGTAAGCTCTTTTATATCAATATACAGTAAACATTCAACTACTTCTGTAAGGACACGTTTTACTTTCGTGTTATACCGATTCCTATGACAGAGGGATCAACCATGTTTTTCAAATTATGCGCGATTCCATGGTATTGCAGTGAACTTTTCATTTCTGTTGCAATCTGATTGCCTGTCCTGGGTGTTCTTTAGCTTTTTTAGAGGAGATTCTGCTACGGAAATTAATAGATGTTGTGGATACCCTGCTGCCTTAAGGCGTTCTAGCTGTTTACTGAAGCTCTCAGAAATTGAGTGCCAACATGACTTCTTTAGGGCATTTATAAAGCATGTTGTGGCAATAGATCTCTTCACAAGCTTTGAATGACAAGAATCAAACGGCAGTAATGGCTTGCTGGCACGTGGCTCATACGCCCAGCAGATATGATCTGTGTCAAATTTAAGCTTTATATCTAGAAACCTGATGGTCCGCCCTACTGGTAACTCATACGTTAGAACAAGTGGCTGATAATATTTTCGAAATTCATTTAATCTTCAAACATCAATGGTTCTAGGCCCGCTTCGTCTGTGTTGAAAATTACTAAAAAATCATCTACGTAGCGGAAAACCTTGGTCAGTCTTGAAACTTTCAGTTGGTCCTGCAGTCGCCTATCTAGATGCGCTAAAAAAGGTTCCAGTATAGTGGAATGTACCCACTACACGTGATAACGATGACGATGACGCTGATGACCATGAAGTATAAGCGCGTTCCAGACCACACATTCTCCTTCTGCCATGGATGAAAACGATCGTGAACGTGCTCTCGCCCTCGAAAGGCAAAACGGCAACGCCGACAAGAAACGTTCCCCTGAGCTTAACGTCATATATGAGGACCCCCCGCGTTTGTGTGTCAGGTCTTTGTATGATGATCGAGTGGGCAAAATTTACGGGAATTCACGGTTCACCACATTACCTCCGGAGCTTCGCCCACTCATCATTCACTTCGTGGATATGGCGTGATTTTTTCCTTATTTTTACAAGACGTAATCGCGAAAAGCCGAGTGAAACCTACAGTGATGTTTCTGGGTATGGTTGCGCAAAAGCTTGTGCTGTCCACATGCTCATCAACAGCACTGGAAACATGCTTTGATGCTTCAGAAGTTCAGAGAATGACAAAAATGGTTACGTTTGTACCAAGGCACTCAAAGATTGATCTCTTCAAAGCGAGTTGAAGTAACTGTTTATGCAACTAAAAATGTACTGAAATTTTTGCTCATACTTATAGGAAAGAACAGATTTCAACACGCCTAAGTGCTGGCCAAGGTGGTGCATGGCAGTTTAAAATTTCAGTTCCAGAAACTGTGCTAAAAAGAACCAGCAACGCTAGCTACTTGGCTAGCACCGTCGTCATCAGCTCATTTTGTGTCCACTACGTGATGATGGCCTTCCGAAATAATATCGTGTCTGCACAAGCTGTTTTCCACTTTATGCCTGCATATTTATTGATTTCTTTGCCAGTGTAATCCTCTGTTATCCTAGGCTACATTTCTAATCTCTCGCTACCCATTTCACCGCTCTTACAGATGAGCGGTTATCTGCCCAATACATTCAAAACTCACCCAAGTCCGCCTTTTCTTCCCACTCACTCAAGATCACCGACCTCTCTTTGTGTTCTGATTCATTCTGCTGTCTTTCTTTGTCATAATGTTATGTCTGTAACTGTCCACTCCATCACGGGTTGCGTGGTTCGTAACTTCTCGGGTTCCTTTGTTGTTCTCCGTATGCCATTATTAGCTTGGCACTCTGGTTGTAGATTATCTTTAGTGGCACCAAAGTTCCCCTAAATGAGTTGCACATTTGACATTACAAGTCACACTGCTCCTGTAATGCTGAGGCCCAAGGCAGCACACAATACTTTAACTCACTCTATGTGTATAACAGCAACGTGTCTCTGTGTGGCCACGGGAAGGACTGTTACTGCAACAGGGCGGCAAATCATTAAAGAAAAATCTATGGAGATGTTGTATGATCTTTTATTATGAAATGGTGAAAAAATAAATATAAATGGTATGCTACACTTTGAGCCTAGATTAATGAAATAATACATAACATCGAGCTGTACAATCATGGAAGACAAAAAAATACAAATAAGTGCACATAGCCAGGCGCCACACAGAAATAAAATTGTATATAACATGCAGTGCACTGCCCGTGCCCCCCCTTATCGTGCATCAGCCACATGTAACTAAAGGCTAGCGCAATATCCTCACTGCCAAAGACACGCCTTCTGCCACTCGCCCTACCCGGTCTGTGAAAGAAGTTAAAGGTTGCATTGCAGCACCTTCGTTGTCATTCCTCCAGGCAAAGGAATCTAGTCGATGCCAAACCGCCCGAAAATAACCGCTTCTTGTTTCCCTGGAGCCTTTTGAAAGCTGCAATTAGCTAACCTAACCAGGCAAGCAATTCTGTCAATATGTTTAGCTAAAAAAGAAAAAAAGGGGCAGTTCCATTTCACTCACGCGGTGCCCCGTATGAGTTAATACATACAAATAAGAAAGTAATGTTGCTTATTCATATTCCCATTTATATTATACCAATTGGAACACTTTCGTGCGCAGGTGACAGTGCGTACCCGCTGCAGCCTTGGCTTCTCACCCCCATCCCCGGAGCACACCAAGCGAGATCCCCTGCGGCCCAGTTCAATCACGTCCACTCCTCACTACGGTATGTCGTGGAACGGTGCTTTGGAGTCAAGGCCCACTTTCGGTGCCTGCAGAGGTACAGGGCACTGTACTATGGCCCGCTCTTCACATCGAAGATCGTCGCAGCTCGCGCGGTGCTTCACAACCTTCACAACCACAACCAGGAATGTCGTCTGTCCGGCAGCAGGTGCCAGAGACAGACGACATCCCTGGCACCGAGGAACGTGACGATTCGGACCTTAACGACGATGGTGACGACGATGTGGCGGCAGGTGGCATGTACCAGGCTGGTGCGCAAAGGCGGGATCTCCTTCTGCGGTCTTTCGCGGCTCGGCAGGACAGCACGTGATCGGTGCCACTACCCCTGTGAGATGTGCACAAAAATGAGACACAAGCGATGTTTGTTTTTTTTTCTCATGGTAAAGTAGCCACGTGCATTGTGTTCGATCATAAGCCTATCACATTCACTTATGTTCTTACAGCATTTGTATTCTGATGAAACATTCCTCGTTTTCATTCATTCTTAGTAATAGCTTACGTTAAACACCCTAAACCATGATAATTATATGAGGGATGCCGTAGTGGAGGGCTCCGGAAAAGTTTCGGCCACCGGGGGGTTCTTTAACGTGCACCCAAATCTGAATACACGGGCCTCAAACATAATCGCTTCTATCAAAAATGCAGCCGCCGCAGCCAAGATTCAATCCTGCCTGCCTGTTCATCCATTGAGAGCATGCTTATTGTATGCAAAGGTGTGCACAGTTACCGCAGTGATTCATACTAGGGCTAGTTTGAGACGACTGTAACTCTGGAAACAGCCCTTGTTATTATGCAGCAGTGTACGCAACCTTGAATAGTACCGCAGACATCGCTTTAAGCTCTATTCACACTGAGAACAGAATAGACGACATTTCACGTCATGTAATGACTGTACGTGCTGTTTGCACAAATAGCTGTTGCTGACTTTTTCCCCCGTTTTGTGTGTGCCTTTCTATGTGCAGCACCAGCCACGTGCATCTGTGCATTATTTAAGTTAACAGCAAGAGAAAATGAAAGCAGCTCAAAATTCATTTGCCTTATGAGTCGCCTTGCGTCCGCTGCCCACCTCAAAACGCATCGCGGAGCACCCGGGCGATATCTGTGAGGGCGTCTGCCTGCCGGCGCTGTGCAGCTTCAATCTGAAAAGATTACCAGTTTTGTGAAGTGCCTTGATGTAGAGTTACTTATGAATGCACCCCACCACCGGCTTGTGTAACCAACTAGCAGGCATCACAGTGCCCATGGTCTGATCAAGTCGCATGAATGAGAAGGACAAGAGCCTTGCTCTTCTTTTCTGAACCTAGTCGCAAAAGGTGTTCGCTTATTTAACTTAAAATGCATAAGCTCTAGTGCACCCCATTATTTACCGCTTCAAAATTAACGAGCTTCTTTGATTCCATAGCCACCATAGCCCTGTCTTGCGGTTTTCCATTTACCACCATTGCTATTTACGCTGCTTTAACTGGGCATGCACGCATACTATCTAGATCAACAAAATTTTCATTGACATTCGGGCGGTTGCTGCGATGGTGTTACACTAAGGTTGGTTTTGAAACTGTGCTGTTCGACAGGCTAGGACCTGAAAATGCACATGTTTCAGCATCTTCCATGCACTGCTTGAATTTCCTAATAGCGCACGACCTTTTGTGCATTAAGCGGGGAAATATCTAGTTCATTCATTACCGCAGAGAGATACTGCCGCACTGTCTCCCATTGGTGGGCATTTTGGAGCAGCATCTGCTCTTGAAGTGCCAGCAGCCGCCTCTGGTCTTCTGCCAGTTCGGCAGCAGCTGCATGCATGCGCCGAACTGGCGTTTGGCGGCCCGGGTGCAGTGGTGGTAGGCGCCTTGGCCTCATGGCTGCACACAATACATGATGCCTTCAGATTAGGAAATCCGATACCTGACACATTCAGCCTAACATGTCAGAGTACTTACTGCTTGTTGTTACAGTTTGCCTTAATTATATTGTCTCTTGCTAGTGTTAGGCAAGACCTGCTTAAAGGTGGGTGACATGAGCACTGTTAACAAGGACATAACACTCGGCACCTTCACAATTTCTTTTAGCTTTGTCATTCGGTTGAATCAACGCCTGACAATATGCTGTTCGGTAATTACTGTTCATTTTTTTGTTGATAGAACCTTGGTTTTGTGCCACTTTGACATGTTGAGTAACAGCGTATACTTTTCCCTCAACTGTTGTGAATGCACGACAAAGCGAGTGAGGCACGAAACAGTGGCATCTCCCAGAGTGCTTGTTGTACGGCTAGCAGGGGTCTTTGCTATGAGTGGTCATTGCCCTTTAAGACTGATGTGGTGCATTGCTTAAGTTAATGAGTCTGTTATGCACATACGCATGTTGTCTCATATATTATATTTAGAAGAGCGGACTGTTGGGTAGGTTGGTAATTCATTACAGGAAAACTGCGCGAAAAAAAAAACGTGGACAAAGGAACAGACAACAGCACAGGCGCTGTTGTCTCTTCCTTTGACCACGTTTTTTCGCGCAGTTTCCCTGTAACTCATATATTATGCAAATGTTCTCATTAGCACTATCACTAAAATTTCTCTAAGAAAGTAATGTCATCACCCGATAGCAAAGACGTGTTTCTTACCTGATGTTTGCCTCAATGGTTGTAATGTTTTTCTTAATAACCTAAATGTGCCGTATTTTATGTTAGGCTCTTTTCAACATTGCAACATTTTGCTGTAGCCTTTATTGCTTCATATCTTAGGATCTTTGTTGACGAAATGTTTATTGACTGGTACGTACAATGCAAACAAGCTTGTAGAAGAATGTGTCTTAACTATGGGTTGTGATGGTTACACACTTCAAGGAGCACCGTACATTAGCATAAACAGTGAATGAAAATTTTAGCTTACACTGCAACATTTGTTGAGTTGAACAATCAAACACAATTTTGGATTTGTGTAATTGTGAGTCACATATCTCCTGCCTAATTATTGCTAATAAGCAGATGCCCTGCTGTAAACAGTAATGCGTAGCAGGGTGCAAAATTTTTATGAGCACCAATCTAACTCAAGGATAGCGTGATTGATACCATTTGTTGTCATGCAAAGTTCACAAATCATGCAGTAAGGGGGAAAGTTAACTTTTATGAATGCTTGCTGCTGCTGCTCACAGCACGTTCACCATATGTTGACAAATATTCACATGCCCCTCTGTCCTGTATTTAATGTGTGTGTGCTTTTCTCGGATGTCCTGTCAAAACATCCAACACTGCTTATTCCAGTGGGGACAGAGGAGGCACATGTATTTTTTACATTCATTTATTATTGCCGCTGCATTGCCGTACTGAAAAAAACTCAAAATGCAAAGGAATCGAGCCGTCCTTGAAACATGCATCGCTTTTATACAGTGGTACAGGCAAACAGAGAAGTAAAAACACAAGGTACAAGTGCTGTGGCTGTTTTGTCTTGTCTAATTTTAGTGCTGCTTACAAATTTGAATAATGTCCATTAGTCATATGCTGTTTTTGTGCTGTTACATGCGCTCAGTGCTTATGGCAGTGTTGCTTAATGTCGAGCATCACAAACCTGGTTGTGCTGATCCAAGGTAGTCGTGGTCAGCGGGAGGGGGGGGGGGGCGTCACCTGGACCTCTTTAAGGAGGGGTGCTCTGAGGTGGCGGGGCGCTCTGAGGGGGGCGTGGAGCTCCGAGGTGGCGGGGTGCTCTGAGGTGGCGGGGCACTCTGACAAGACAGTGCAAATGACAACAAACTTATGAGTGTGTTGCATGCTTCGGTGAAATGTCCATGTAATGCAACTTTTGGCACATCATCAGTGAGCGGCGGGCACGAAGGGCATTACCGAACTTCTAGCCTGTGCAGTGCTTAAGGAATTGCACTAGTCTCACATGTCACGCGCGCAAGGCCTGTTCATGTAGTAATCACATTCACGCACAAGTGCATAACCTTGGGCCTGTTCATAATGCATGTGAGCTTTCACATCGCACAAAAGGAAACAGTTTTGAAAAGAATGACACGGACACAGCGCCGTGTCCATGTCACCTTTTTCTGTCCCGGTTGCGTTTGTGGGCTATAAAATTTTACGAGCAACAGCAACGTGTGATATTTCAGAATGTGCTGCGAGCCGATTCATCATCTCTAATGCTTTTCAGTGTGTTTTTCAGAAATCGTGGTTTTTTTCTGTAGCTTTTAAACAACTGCATTATGTTACGGTTCAACCCTGTGATAATCAAAAGTTGTCAAGCTGTTTCATAATTTTCAGTAATGTCTCATCATTGAGTGCTTCCAGCTACAACAAAGGATGCCACTTATACTGTGCCAGCCAGCTTTAAAACACAGTCACCAAGAAAATACATCTCTTTGCATGCCGCTTCATGCATTTCTTATCTGCATACTTTAGACAATGTAGATGTGCCTTCTATCATCACCATCTTTGGGGCTGCATCACTTCTGGGGATCTAGATTAGCCTTGACCATATGTTTAATATTTCATTGATCGGGCTCCACATGACGTCCTAAAACGTAACCCTTATTGCATATGCTTCTTCATATTTACATGAAGCGTAACTTTCAACCTCTTCATTGTGTGTTTCGCTGTGTATGTATGCATCCACAGCAAAACATATAGCACCGACTTAATATCGCGGCACTTCAATAACACGTTTTTCAGCATTGGATGCATCATGAATAGCAGAACTCATTATTGGGCTACTTGGCACTTTACTTAAGATTACCTCTCCACTATGGCCAGCAGCGGCGATGTGCTGGGACGCCGGGGGGCCTGGGGAAAGAAGGGCCGCCGCAGCCCACCACCGAGTCGACGCCCACAATGGATATAATGCGGGCGTCGTCCTCGGAAAGCTCGCCCCTCCAGCTGAATGGCCCTCCGCCTGTTCCTCTGCAATAAGCATGTGCATAGCTAAAGCATCAAGCCCAACCGTGTTAAGCGGGTGCTTACCTGTACTGCGCTGCCGTCTCCGCGCCTCGGGCTCGCGCTGCCGCTACTTTGCTTTGCCACAGGCGCCGCCAATCCTGTCGAGGCCTGCTGCTTGGGCCCATCCGGTTCAAATGCTCGGATAGCGCCTGCCAAAGCTCCCGCCGAACCTCGGGCCCCATGTACGAGGCTGCTCGCCCCATCTGGGGGTGCTCGGTTATAAAATCCAACATTGCGGCCCACTGTTCGGCGCTCTGCCGCGCGGCATAGCGCTGTCGGCGCTGGCTCACCGCTTCGTCGGCCATGTTGAAAATGGCGCTCGTTGCAGACGATATCGTCTGCGTCACGACTTTAAAAACTACACGTCGTTCCGTACCCATTTCATTTTTTTATTCTTCCATTTATATTTACAGAAACAAATCGTTACTTTATTGTACGTTTCTCAATTGTACGAATACTGGCTAGAACTGTTCGGCTTGCGGCGCGCGACCGAAACACCTCACAAAATAACGAGGTGCGCAATGTCGACGCTGGCTTGACTGGTTCGCTTAGTGGCTAGAAAAAAGTTGTTATGGCTGCGCTAAATTGCAGGCGATATCGTCTGCTTCACGACTTTAAAGCCAGACACTTTACAATCGTTTTATTTTTTTGTATTGTTGCGTTTACAATTAAAGAGACAAAGTGGTACTAATTGCACGTTTGTTTGTATTTCATGACGCCCTTACGTCACGTTTCGCAAGCAGTTCATGCGTTTGCGTCACCATTGTGTACACGTCACGCCAACGGCAAATTTGACAGAAAATGGCGGAGGTCCAGAATAGCACCCCCTGCACGCGGTGCGCGCTTTTTGGAGTGGCAGGATTCCTCCTGGCGTACTCGCTGCAACCCTCAGGGACAAAACTATTCGCGTGTGCGTTGAATGATTACTCAGTGAACCCACGTCTAGTGTGTGTTGGTGTTCCGCAGGGCAGTGTTTTGAGCCCGTTACTCTTCAATCTCACCCTGCCTCACAACGATGACCACGTTCCCCGTGCCCTCCCGTGTGATGTGCGCGCCGCTTTGTACGCGGACGACATCGCGTTGTTCGTGACGGTACCTCTATCCAGCGGCCGGCGTGTTCGCTGGAGTATTCAGTCCGCGCTCGAGTCCAATCGATGCATTCATCGGTGGCAAGGGCATGCGGCTTTCACCGAAGAAGACACAGGCGATGCTGGTGAACCCCAACTACGGCGCCCGGCGCTTCACACCTTCTCTCTCCAAGGAATCCCCATCCCTTGGGAGAGCCGAGTGAAAGTACCTAGGAGTTCTCAACGATCATAGCCTTACGCGTCTTCAACCACATGACATCGGCTCGAATATATGCGTCTTAACTTTCGCTGCTCTTTCGCGCGCCAAGTGGGAGGCGTTGGACGCAGTGCATCGAGCTGCAATCAGGCAATTCTTCAGCGGGAGACATGCCGCTGTCACTTCGAGCCGATATGCGAACGCTCAACCAAACCGAGTGTATGAAACGCCCGCGACACGGCTAGCAGCTGGTATTCCGGCTGAAGGATGGGGCAGTGCGCCGCGGCATTCGGCGCCCCAGTTCCGTGCTCGCCAGACGTGAGTAACTACAGCTCCCCTCCGCACTGGCATCGCCCTCTGAACATTCGGACACAGATGCCGGGCGTGGTAAGCAAGCGAACGCCGCCAACGTGCGCGCTTCGCCAGCAAACTGCAGCCACGTTCGACGGACTTCTTCCTCAGAGTCTCCTCCTTTTCACCGATGGTTCTGTGATGAACGACGGTTGTGCCGTGACCGCATGTGTTGTCCCCTGGCTAGAGCTGCACAGCCAGTGCCGCCTCGTGCGTGAGGCTTCGTCTACGAACGCCGAGCTCGCCGCACTGGACCTCGCCGACGTCCGATGCGCTCCTTGAACTGAGAGTTCCGTCGGCCGCCGTCCTCTCGGACTCTCGTGCTGCTCTTCAACTGCTCGCAAAATACACCCGAGGACCTCCTGTCGCCAAGCGCATCCCGCGAAATCTCGAAGCGGCGCAGGATCTCGACTGGAACCCCCCGGCAACGAGGCGTCCGACGTACTCGCCAAGGCAGCGCACTCGACAGAGACACCTCTAACAACAGCGGTATATTCATTCGACGTAACGCGACGACGTATACGCCGCTATCTGCGCTCCCGCCAACCGGATCCACGCGTTTCGGCCGGCCAGCCACCGCGCCCCCTACCGAAGACCGTATTTTCGAGGAGAGCGTGCCCTCCTCCTCGGCCTGCGCGTCGGCTCTTACCGCACGGTGGAGCGGCTTCATCGGCCATCGGGAAGGGCGACTCGCTTTGCCTGCACTGTGCATTAACTGAAACACTCCAGCACTTCATAATGGACTGTGTTGAGTACTCAGATGAGAGCAGAACCCTTTTTGGTGCCTACTGCCAACAGGGACTTGCCACCACCAGTGTCGGCGAGATCCTCTCCCCAGTGCGCATGCATGTGTCGTCAAGCTTGCCCATATGGCGCTCATCTCCTTCATCGAGGCCAGCGCGCTGTTCGAGCGACTCTAAACAAGAGCACGTCCTGCCTTCAGGCCTCTCGGCAGCTCTCTCCCTGGGCGGCGGAGGCAACGTAACTGGACTACGCTTTTTTTTTTCACTCGGGACGACGGTGACGACCTCCCCTACCTTTCATTCACCATTCCTCTTTTCCTTCAGTTTAGGTGTCCTCGTAGGGATGGATAATTGCGGATCGGCACTTTTCTTTCTTTGATACATAACCACATAGAGCGAGCGACGTTGTACGGTACTGCGCCCTTACGGCATCCTTGGCGCTAGCGTGAGCGGGCCATAACTTATCGAAGCTGGGCGTCTTGCGCTGGATTTTTATATGCGGAGCATCTCTTGCTCGGGTCTATGTCCGTACTCACACTACGCATGCGCAACTCTCCTCCTTCTCTCTCTCGAACAGCTGCGCGTTATTAAATGCGAAGCATTTCTTAGCGAACTTCGGCGACTTTGAGCGTATCTATCTATCTATCTATCTATCTATCTATCTATCTATCTATCTATCTATCTATCTAGCCGCCTACGACTTTGTGCTCTCCTGGCCGTATCGTTAATGGGATTTATACCAAATTTGGTATGGCATAACATGACTGTATGACGAACATAAATGGCTGGTCATATCATGAAAATCATGAATAACTTGTCATGAAAAGTATGATTTACATGCCATGCTCATGGCGCGCTCGCGGCCGTTTCGTTAGCTTGATATACACCAAATTTGGGATTGAGTGACGTGACTGTATGACGAACATAAATGACAGGTGGTAATATGCAAATAATGACGTGCATGTCATGTACAACATGATTTACATGCCACGCTCATGGCGCGCTGACGGCCGCTTCGCTAGCTTGATATACACCAAATTTGGTATTGCGTGACGTGACTGTATGACGAACATAAATGCCAAGTGGTAATATGGAAATCATGACATGTCATGTGCAACATGACTTGCATGCCACGCTCATGACACTCTCGTGGCCGTTTCGCTAGCTTGATATACACCAAGTTTGGTATTGAGGTATGTGACTGTATGACTAGCATAAATGACAGGTGGTAATATGAAAATCATGACCTGCATGTCATATACAACATGATTTACATGCCACGCTCATGGCGCGCTGACTGCCGTTTCGCTAGCTTGATATACACCAAATTTGGTATTGACTGACGTGACTGTATGACGAACATAATTGCCAAGTGGTAATACGGAAATCGTGACATGTCATGTGCAACATGACTTGCATGGCACGCTCATGACACTCTCGTGGCCGTTTCGCTAGCTTGATATGCAACAAACTTCGTATTTAGGGACGTGACTGTATGACGGGCATAAATGACGTTTTAATATGGAAACCATGACATGTCATGCGCAACATGACTTGCATGCCACTCTCATGGTACTCCCGTGGCCGTTTCGCTAGCTTGATATACACCAAATATGGTATTCAGCGACGTGATTGTGTGACAAGGAAAAATGACAAGTGGTAATATGCAAATCATGACATGTCATGTGCAACATGACTTGCATGCCACGCTCATGACACTCTTGTGGCCGTTTCGCCAGCTTGATATACACCAAATTTTAAGGTGAAAGCCTTTGATGTCTCATGCTCGCGTCCGCCCGTCCGTCCATCCGTCCCTCCAGCCGTGCCCTGGCGCAGTGCCAGGTGGGCGCCGGGGCGCGCAAACGGACGCCGGTCGCGTTGGACTCTACAGCGCTCGCGCTTTGCTTGCCTAACGTCGCATTGCCCAGCGTCTCTAATCATACAAGGAGGGAGACGCGCGCATCACGTTTCATTCTGACCGACCCCGTCTCAGTGGGCACAGGCGTTCGAGGAACACACTTTGGAATTGACAAATTGTCCGTCAATTTAAACGCTGGAACGCGGATGGCGTCTGCACGATGCGCAGAGCGCGAGAATACGAGCGCACGCGAAATGGAGGCGGATTGGTCTCGCGTCTCGCTGTGATTTGAGGTAAAAAATTAAGCGAACATAAGTGGCAGGTGGTAACATGTAAATCTTGGCATGCATGTCATCTACAATGCCACTTACATGCCACGCTCATGGTGCGCTTGCGTCCAGTTCGCTAGATTGATATACACCAAAATTTGTATTTCGTGACGTGACTGTTTGACGAACACAAATGACAGGTCATATCATGTAAATAATGACCTGCATATTATGTACAGCATGATTTGCTCCTTGCTGGCTGCTTCGCATCACATCGATTCCCACGGTGCGTGGGATCTGCCGTTTTTTCTCTCCACTTCTCTCCTACCACCTGCTTGAGCTTCTCCTGCGTTCTCGCTTCTGTTCTCGCGGCGCATCTCTACTCTCCTCCTCTAAGCGGGTAGAGCGCTGCGCGCGTTCAGTGCAGCGCTTGCTTCAGTTGACGCTTCAGATGAAGTGTGATGGAATCAACAGTCCCGTCAGTGAGTGGGCTGACGCAAGCACGTGTCAGCATCAGCCCAAACACTAGCAACGTTACGTCCACTCAAGACAAAGCTGCGAAGCGAAGGGCACGCGACGCTGAACACACACGCTTGAAGCGAGCGGCGGACCCTGAACTTCGTCAGCGCGAAGCAGCTTCGAAGCGTCAACGTCGAGCAGCGGATCCTGAGCTTCGAGCACGTGAAGCAGCGTTGGTTCGTGAACGTCGAGCAGCAGACCCTGAGGTTCGGGACCGTGAAGTTCAACGTAAACGTACGAAGCGAGCGGCGGAACCCGACCTTCGAGAATGGGAAGCCGCGTGTAAACGTCAACAACGAGAGGCTGCTCCCGATGCTGCACGCGACCGCAAGCGCGTCATAACGATCCGCGATGTTCCGAATCACCCCATGGTTCCCCTCGGGAATACGGTGTAATTTTTTTTCCCTTTTGAACAAGGACGTCCTTAACTGGCGCAACGAGGTACCGCTTCAATATAATATATACTCATATCACAACTTCAGTGTGTAGCGTTTATTTGGATTATTCGCAAGGTTTTGGTGACTACATAAACACAGTGTAACATGATATTCAAAGAGGCCCAATTAGCAAATAAACACCAGAAAACGAATCTTGAAATGCGCTGTTCCTCTGTGTTAGATTCAGTTCAAAATTTTTAAGTACAAAGGCGTTCAGACACAGTGACAATGTGAACATATACAAATGTATAACAATTATGGAAAACATAAACTACATACACGGGGATCGTTTAATGCATGATGTAATGTTTTCGAGTTGTCACGGTAACACTCAAACCCACCCAATTTGGAAACTTTACACGCACGCATAGTACTCTTCTTTGAACCCTTTGTAAGTTCACCTGTAGTTTTGACACAGTGATATAAAAAACGGCTGTAGTACATTGTGGACGGTCGCACAGGTTGCGGGGCGATACTGGCACACGACGCGGTGGCCTTGCCGCGGCAATCGTATAAGACGGTGGCGCGGCGACAGGTGTCGGTAGAGAGGCGGACGGCAACGGCAACGCCTCGCAGATCTACCTGCTCCTGAAGAGCCTAGCCTGTCTCATGGTCAGCGCTGGGCATTTCGTGGGTACTTCGGTGGTCGGTAAATACGACAGGCACGAAAGCTGTCGAGCCACTTCTTCGCGTACAGATTCTTTTATCTGCGCCAGCAGGGTGTTGCCACCAACCGATGGTCAGGGCGGCGTGGGAGTCGTCTGTTGTCGTCGACCTCCGAACTAAGACGCGTTGCTTACGAAGTTCTTCGAAGCTCTGGCACAAGGTCGCAAGCTCGGACACGGTACGTGGTTTTTCGCCAGCAACATTTGAAAGGCATCATCGTCTATGCCTTTCCAATATATGCTTGATCTTGTCTTGTTCTGTCATCTCAGGGTTCGGCACTTGCATAGAGCGATGACATCTTCGATGTAGCGGGTGAAATTTTCGCCCTGCTTTTGCGCAGGTCCGCGCAGGCGTTGTTCGGCGCGGAGCTTGCGTGCTGCGGGGCGACCAAACACAGCTGCAAAGATGGTACTGAAAGCGGCCCATGTGTAAAATTCGGAGTTGTGGTTGGGGAACCACAGGCTGCGACGTCTTTGAGATAAAATGGGACATACTCCAATTTCGAGGGGTCGTGCCGCTTGTTCGCGGCGCTCACCTTTTCAAATAAAAGCAGCCACTCTACCACATCTTGGTCCTCGGTGACGCTGAAAAGGGGGGGATCGCGTTGGCGCAAGGTAGTAGGCAGGATGACCAGTGGAGATTGGGTCGTGCTTTGCTGAGCGGTGCCTTGCTCGGTGGTCTGGTCAGGCATTGTCGGAGCGATGGGCAGCTTCCGGCTTCCAAGTTCGAGATTTAACGACGCAGCACCTCCACCACTTTAAAAGGGGGGTTTGTTCGATGACGTCGGGTAGTAGGCCGACATCCGGCACAGCGAGAAACAGTCAAGCCGGCTCGGTGCCCACAGCTAGCGATCAGCGCTCGCGCTTCGCACCAAAAGATGGTCCCACTCGTGAATGCCTTCCTGCTTCACCACTACAATATAAACTGCGAAGAAATAGTACGAAACAAATTTCATCGAAATCAAGCCAGTATTTACTAAAGAAGTGTCGGACATATATGTCCGACTTTTTTTACAGTCCATCTCACTGACTTGTGAGAGTGTTTAGAAAAAGTGGGAAAACACTGTCCCTCTGTCTCATCAAGGCACCATGTCGCGATTGCTTCAACGGGTATATGGGATGAAACGGCTGAAGCAAGTGGAGTAGAGTATCACTTCTCAAGTTGTGAAGAGGAATGTTGTGCGGACCTCATTTGAGCAGCAGAACACCTCCCGCAGTTGCGCCTCTTGTGAGCCTCCATAGCGCTGTGTTCTGTTCCGGTAAAGCTTACTTGACCGCATGCACTATTCTTTCTTGCTTATTTGGCTGTCCTTGCTTTTGCTGTTGAAACTCTCTAGTACAGCTGTTGTCCCTGAATATGTGCTTACTTTTCAAGAGGCAATCCGCGGAGTGAATGATGATGAGTGGGCGAAGCTCCTGAGGTACATCATCATGGTCGTGATGGTGGTTGGTAGCATGTGGTCAAACGATGTGCATGCGAGACCATATCGCGATGCCATGTGTTGTATGGCATCGCGATGGTCATCGTCATCCCGGCACACCACATTCCATGTGGTGTGCCGTGATGGCAGCGTCATCGTCATCACGCAGGTGGCTACTACGTACTACAAACAAGGGACGCACGACCCACGGCATAAGGAGCTTCGCCCCTCGCGATGCCATGTGTTGTATGGCATCGCGACCGTCATCGTCATCACGGCACACCACATTCCATGTAGTGTGCCGTGATGGCAGCGTCATCGTCATCACGCAGGTGGCTACTACGTACTACAAACAAGGGACGCACGACCCACGGCCTAAGGAGCTTCGCCCCTAAAAACACAAAGGGCTTCTCACACCGTAGGAGTGAAAAGAAAGGTGGTGCATCGCCTTTGTTTAGCCCAAAGATATCCACTCCCTAATTTGGCGGGAAACACCGGTGCGCATTGAAAAAAGCACAGGCGGCTACCGACTGTCCCACAGTCCTGTGACTGTGAGTATCGTAGACATGCGTGTTGCCACCTGAGCCGTATGAATCAGGAGACTGGCATTATGGTTGCCTCTTGACCCGTCCCGACGACGCAAGGTAAGCGTAGGCCAAGCAAAAATATATAACTGGCGTTCAGAACTTTAGATTTCATATTGATACCATTGAAATGTATCTTTTTTAGTTCAGGAAGACTTGAAACGTCACCTATAAGTGCAAGCTGCAGTATTCGAGCTACCAGGCACGCCAGTAATCAGCCAAATATATCCTGTTCTTTGGCGCCTAATTCGGAGCCTAATTCCATGCAATTGTCGACATTGGTAGGTATGCCATGCAAAAAATCACAGCATATCCGCGTAGTGAATGATGATGAGTGGGCGGAGCTCCGGAGGTCATCATCAAAGACGGGATGGTGGTTGGTTGCATGTGGTCAAACGATATGCATGTGAGACCATATCGCGATGCCATGTGTTGTATGGCATCGCGATCGTCATCGTCATCAGCGTCATCGTTATGACGCATAGTGGGTACATTCCATATGGTGTGCCGTGATGGCAGCGTCATCGTCATCACACAGGGAGATACTGCTGGTTACGCAGGTGGCTACTACGTACTACAAACTACAAGGGACGCCCGACCCACGGCAAAGACGTGATGGTCGTTAGTTGCATGTGGTCAAACGATGTGCATGTGAGACCATATCGTCTGCGTCCCCCCCCTCTCTCTCCTCTCCTACGCTAATTTTTTGTTTGTCGTCTATGCTACCTCCAACTTTCAGGCGGAGTTCACAAATAACAGACAACAAGTTCTCAACTTTTTTTCATTAGAACCCTGCTCAGATTTCTCGAAATTAGCAACAACGAACTTACTTCATTTACGCGTTCACGTACTACGCTGTCTCCAAGTCTCATTCAGAAGCTCCTAGGAAGCATGTACTAACGCGCAAGTCGTCAAACACAGTGAGTGATTACATCAGGCGTGGTTTATTCTCACTAACGATATTTAGGAACGTCACATACTTTTTTCTTGTAAAGAACTGTCCAAGGTTGAGGCACAGACGCTGCTTGGAGACACGTTTTCATATTCCTGTCCTCTTCACATGACGCAAAAAACTCCTCAAGCGCACAAGTTGAGAGTCTTCCTTCCGGCTCCTTTGAGGTCAGGCAGCTCTCTTGAGGCTTTTTGTACCTTCTAAAGGTACGAAGAACCGCCCGGAAATATAGTCGGTATGGAGCCTAGACGCAAGCGATGTGCGCACAATGGTACAAATACGTAGTTTACCCGTCCTTGGGTCGGTGCATTTGGTTCGAAGTGATCGGCGCTTACCTACAAGGACAAATTTCAGCGTTTCAGCACAACATTCATTCGCAAACAGGAAAACAGCAAGGTAACCAGTACGGTATGCATGCAACGTTTCATTCATGTTAAAAACACAGGACGTGCAAACGCGGACACACGACAGAAGTCACGACACCACAAACACTTTCATTTCATTTCATTTTATTACCTTAAAGACCCCGTTTGGGATGGTTACATAAGGGGTGGTTAGCATATTCGTACAATAAAAGCACGTGTTATGGTGTGACACATCTTTGCACAGTGTCCAGAAATTTGGAATTACTTGATGCGGCAGCAGCACGGTGAGGCAGGTCGTTGCAGTCTCTGGCAGCCCCAGGAAAAAATGAGGCTTGAAATGTCACGGTTGGTGTTCAAGGACGGGTTACTTGCAGTTGATGGCCGGTGCGCTGTTACGTGCGTGAGTATGATGGCGTGATGTAAGGTGGGCGGTTTAGCGAGCTGTAAAAGAATTTGTGAAAAAGACAGAGCGTGGCAACGCGACGAAGAAAAGCGAGAAATGGCACGCTTTATTTTGCCTTTAAGAAGGAAATGTTGACGTCATATGAGTATGAAGATTGGGTGAATATTGTGGCACGATTCTGAACTGATTCAAGTGCATTGAGGATATATGCTTGGTGAGGATTCCAAGTGGCAGCGGCATATTGTAGTTGTGGTCTGATAAATGATTTGTCGCGAGAAGTTCGACTTGCTGCGGCGCATGACGGAGGTGGGGTTTCATATATCCTAAGGTCTTGTTTGCTGATAAAATGAGATTAGACGCATGCATAATGCAGGAAAGGTTGTGGGATAGTGTTACCCCTGAACACATCTACATTAGAACTGATTCAAGGGGCACGTTTGCGATTATGTAGGCACAAAGGAATGTATTGCGTTTGCGGGAAACTGAAATAAATTTACATTTTTGAGGGTTTAGAGCCATTTGCCAACGATTGCAGCAGTTATGTACCTTATAAAGGTCATTCTCCAGAAATTCTTGGTTTCAAATGTTATTTACAGTATGACAAGTTAAGCAATCGTCAGCAAACATACGAATCGGGCAAGATGCCAGACAATAGACAAGATAAGAGTCTACAAGAGTGGGTATGGCGGCAGTGAAACAAGCAACATGCTTACCAAACACTTCTGCTTCGTGCTACGGGTCCTGTTCTCGACCGCGCTGTTGGTATCAGCGATGCACATCGGCGTGGCTCGTGCGGATCACGTCGATGTGCCTGGCTGATCCGTATCTGCCGACACCGGCTGTTTCAAAATCCCGGAATCATCGCTTCACGGCGGGGCTGCACCTGCACCGACATGGACGCCCACTTCGGTGACGTCCCACCACGTGATGGACCAAGACACTCTAAAGAACGGTCGCAAACCGGTCATCGTCAGTGGGTATGGCGGCAGCAAAACAAGCAACATGCTCAACAACCCTTTTGCTTTGTGCTACATGCTAGTTGCTTTCACTATACGAAATGTTACCGAAGTGATGACCATTTTTTAACACGAATCTGTTTTATGCCGGGGTCCACCAAGATTTCAGTGACGTACTTCCGTCACTGAAATGACGTCGAAAAAATACGCCTGATCAGAAGACAAAGAAAAAGAAGTTCCATCAACCGGAATCGAAGCTACGACCTCTTGGTCAGCGACAACAGATATCGGGCACGCTACCCATTGCGCCACGGTCTTTTTTTTTCATTTATTTATTTATTTCCGGTTGGACGTCACACACATTGGGACAAGAGAATTATATTACAATACACCAGAAACGCACAAAACATGAATGACACAACAAAAAAAGACACAACAAACGCTACCATGGCCTTCAGGCACTGATAAATAAAATTGCGACTTAAAATTCCTTCACATACTCATTAGCCTTTAAAAACAAGTCTTGTATATCTACCAGTGTCCTCTCACAGTGATCTTGCTAAAGTGAAGTACTGCATTATGACCGTGAAATGCACGATTAGTTCCTTCAAAGCATCGTTTCTACGCGTCCGTCCCATTCAGCGCGTTTGAAATAGGAAAAGTGCAATTTTGTCGACGCGTTAACACACTGCCAGGTGGCGTTCTTACCCCCTAGCATCGGCCTCGCTCATAGCATCCGTCCATTCAAAAAAATAGCTCTGGGACGCGCTAGTGATTCACATGGCCGTAACTCCGCGTTGCCCGCGAAAAATCGCAGCCGGCCAATGGGGAAGACACGACGCGCGTTGCGTTTCCCTCTGGTCGGGCAGCGTTGTTCAATAACTCTAACATGCCGCGCGTAGACGACCTTAGCCCAAGTTCGGCGTCTAATTAGTGACGCCCTTCTAGCTGTCACACAGCTTTCTATGATTCCACGCTCACCGTACAGCTACCACAAGCACCTATGACCACAAGGGTTTGTTTAATCATTGATCGTGGACGTTAGTCGTCGGGATACAGATGTACACCAAGCGTCAACGTGGATGCATCCACGTTAAACGGTGCTATAACTGTCAAACACCAACAGACATTGTGGAAGCTCTCTTACATCAATGTACAGTAAACAATCAACTACTTCTGTAAGGACAGGTTTTACTTTCGTGTTATACAGATTCCTATAGCAGATGGATCAACCGTGTTTTTTTAAGACTGCTACCATGCCACATTTGTGCTAAGGGCACTACTCGTTGTGTTCTTCGCTTACCTGATTACTTATGTTGCTGTGGTGACATAGAGGCCAATCCGGGACGGATCAAAACACATAAAGATATGTTATCAGCAGTGTTGGAGGGACAGAGTAAAATGACTGTTACATTTGAAGCATTACTTACTGCACCGAAGAACATGGAAGGTAAACTGTCGGCCTTAACTGAGCGCCTCGGCAGAGCTCAAAAGCAGTTGGCTAACTTATATGCTATAGCTAATAAAGTGAAAGTTCTGGAAGCCTACGTCTTAGTTTTATGAGCAGCTTTAACCAAGGTTAAAGAACTAGAAAACATTGGACGAAGAAACAACCTCATCGTTTATGGTTTAGAAGAGTCGAACAAAGACCCACGAGCAACTCGAAGCAACCGACAAGGTTAACATTTTTCGTGAAGTACTGGGTGGAACCGTGAACGGTATTGAAGGATGTCAGAGATTAGGACGTAAATCTACTGGCAATTCGCAGCCAATTATCTTAAAATTTGTTGACTACCGTGAAAAATCGCACTTTGAAAGCTTCTTTCAAATTAAGGGCACCAATTTTTCATTCTCGGATGACTTTTCTCGGAGGGTTCGGGAGTGCGCAAACACGTATGGAAGAGTGCAGCTCAAGGAAAAGAGCAAGGCGCTACAGTCAAATTAATCTACGATAAGATAAGCGCAGATGGTGTACTCTTTGGTTGAAACGAGGAAGAGGCGACACGATTTAGGTTGGAGAAGTCTAAATGACATCGTGGCACTAAAACTCTGTCACTAAAAATTATAATCATCGATTGCCGGAGTGTTATCAATAAAGCCACTTAACTCGAAAGTATTTTCCTTGTGCATGATGCTGACATAGCAGTTCTAACTGAGACTTCGCTGTATAAAGAAATATATGACAGCGAGTTCGTTGCTCCTGGATACAGTGCAATTAGAAAACACAGGAGTAGTAGGGGAGGAGGTGTATGTACTCTTTCCAAAAATCGTTGAATATAATAAGGATGGCTGACTTGGCAGACGTTGAATGCATATTCTGCAAAACGTACTACGACAAAGTTTAATACGTGATAGCAGTCTTGCATCGACCTCCTTATTCTACTATTGCTGTGTTGGAATCGTTAAAGGAGTATCTGTATTTAAATGTTAAATCTGGTGATAAAGTTATGTAACGACAGCGAGAATAACAAAGCCAACACGGTCGCCATTACTGTTTATTTCAGTTCTTCCTCTTCCTTCACCTCGTAGAACTGACCTCTGGTGTCTTCGTTTCCGTCTTCTTCCTTACACTCCCCCCCCCCGCAGGGGCGTCTGCGCGAGCAGGCGTTTGGTGTGTGGCGACACCACGGACCCGAGCTAACGGGGGGGTTTCTACCCCTTCCCATGCCTCGCCGTGCATGGCTGAGCCGTGTCCGGGGAAAAGGGGATCCTGGGGGGTTGAGCCAATGCCGGGTGATTGGACCTTTTAGGCCCCCCGGCGGAGGCAACACACCCCTTTGGCCCCGGCTTCACGTAGACGGCACCCCTGGGCTGACCCACCCAGGGGAAATCGGCAGTCGCCTTTTCCTATCTCTCTCTCTCTCTACATCTTCGTCTTTCTCTCTCACTTTTAATCTTTCCTGTCTTCTCCTTTCTTCTAGTTACTTCCAGTTTTCTTGGCGGCAAGGGTTAACCTTGTGTGTTCCACCCCACCTTGGGATGCCTCACATCTGGTTATAGTGGCGGTGCACAGCTGGCGTATGCAAGCTGCTCCTTCATGTCTTGCAGCGTCCCCTTGTTGGGCTCGGTGGTGGGTGGCTGCCACCGCTGCCGAACGTAATCCATATTTCATGGCTGAAAACTTTCCTCAACTACCCATTGATCGCTCCCAGGCGCTCGTGCCCATCCTGGAAAAAGGAAAAGGACGTCATCGCACTCAAAGTAAAAGAAAATATTTCATTCCGGGAAGCGCGGAAACGTCTCTCGTTCCTTCAAGGAACAAAGTATGCTGATGCGGTGCGTAAAGGGGCAGCACCGCACCAGCCCCAGGCAACCACCTCTGGGTTCGCACGTAGCGAGCCAGTGGCGGTGCCACCTGCCCCTTTGGCGGTAGCGGGTAAGACTGCTCCGCCTGCATCGAAGCAGAGCCCCTCAACCTCTGGGCTGTTGGGGCAAGGGGCCTCTCCGCATGCCGCGAGGTCACTCACAAGGTCGACAAAGCTACACAGGCAGGTGTTCACTTCCTCAGTCGAGGCAATGGACACCAGCAAAACTCCTTCGGCGTCGTCGATGCCGAAGGACCGAAGCATTTCACTCGAGCGCTTGAAAAAAGACAAAGCGACTCGAGTGATTGCACCTGCAAAAGACACATAGATCATTAAAGTACTTGTACGCAGATAACCTACACTACAAACCTACACAACATATAAAAAATGGATACCCAAATAATTCAGTGGAACGCTAGAGGTATCATTCGCAATTTGGATGATATCCAAGAGCTGCTTTCTAAATACCAACCAAGGCTATTCTGCGTACAAGAAACACATCTAAAGTCAACCCTCAAAAACTTTCTGCGACAGTATGTTGTCTTTCGTAAAGACCGCGATGACGCCCTTGCGTCATCCGGTGGCGTTGCGATTATAGTAGATAAAACCATAGCGTGTCAAGGATTACAACTACGAACACCTTTGGAAGCAGTGGCTGTTCGCGCTGTCCTTTTAAATAAGCTCATCACCATTTGTTCACTTTACATACCCCAACATTACCAATTACAGAAGCATGAATTTCAGTCCTTAATCAATGAATTGCCAGAACCTTACCTCGTTCTCGGCGATTTCAATGCGCACAGCAGCTTGTGGGGTGACTCTCGCAGCGACGCTCGCGGTCGTCTGATTGAGGATTTCCTCTTTTCCACTGGTTCATGCCTATTAAATAAAAAAGAGCCCACCTATTTTAGCCTCGCGAACAAAACATATTCATCCATTGTCTCACCCACGCTTTTACCTGATTTTAACTGGGAAGTGGTTAAAAACCCTTACGGGAGCGACCACTTCCCAATACTACTGAAAACGCCGAAAGGAAACATATCTCCTCCACAGGCCCCCCGGTGGAAGCTCGATACAGCTGACTGGGAGAAGTTCCAGTCTCTGACTAACATCTCATGGGCAGAGATGTCTTCCTTAGGAATTGATGCAGCTGTTCAGTATTTCACTGCTCTTATAATCGACGCCGCCTCACAAAGTATATCCCATGTTAACAATTCGAGAGGCAGACGCCGAGTTCCATGGTGGAATGAGGAATGCCGCAAGGCCCGCAAGAAACAGAACAAAGCCTGGGGGCTGCTGCGCGATTCGCCAACTGCAGAAAATTTAATGAACTTTAAACAGGTCAAATCGCAAGGCCTGAGAATCCGCCGGCAGTCCAGAAGAGAGAGTTGGCATAGATTTCTCTCCAGCATCAATTCCCACACGGATGAGGCAAAGGTATGGGACACAGTTGGTAGGATGAAGGGCCGCGAAACATCCCTTCTTCCTTTGGTAAACACACAAGGTGACTCCTTGGAAGACCAGGCTAACTTCCTGGGCACACATTTCCAACATGTATCCAGTGCATCACACTACTCTGAAACCTTTCAAAGGCACAAAAGACAAATAGAACGACAGAAATTAGAACGTAAAAGTACGAAAACTGAAGAATACAACCAAGCCTTCTGCTTAGCAGAGCTGCAGGCAGTACTTTACCGTTGCAACAATTCTGCTCCAGGTAACGACCGCATAATCTACGACATGTTGAAACACTTCCCCTCTGAAACACAGAAAACCCTTCTTTGCCTGTACAACGCCGTGTGGTTCTCCGGCGAGATACCCTCTGCTTGGAAAGAGGCCATTATTATCCCTGTCTTGAAACCGGGCAAGGATCCGTCTTCTGTTTCGAGCTACCGCCCTATAGCACTAACAAGTTGTCTATGTAAATTGTTTGAAAAAATGATTAACCGCCGTCTTCTACATTTCCTGGAATCAAACAAGCTCCTAGACCCATATCAGTGCGGGTTTGGAGAGGGCCGGTCCACGACTGACCATCTCGTACGTATCGAATCACACATTCGCGAAGCTTTTGTACACAATCAATTTTTCCTTTCCGTATTCCTTGATATGGAGAAGGCGTACGACACCACATGGTGGTTTGGAATATTGAGGGACCTCTCGCATCTGGGCATAGCTCGGCACACTCACTCATGAGTGCACTCAACTCACACTCACTCACACTCATTTGAACGTGGTGAGTTGAGTATGAGTGAGTACTCATGCGTGTGAGTGGACGTGAGTGTGAACGTGAGTGAGAACTCATGAGTGTGAGTGGTCGTGAGTGTGAACGTGAGTGAGTACTCATGAGTGTGAGTGGACGTGAGTGTGAACGTGAGTGAGTGCGAAGGCTGAAAAAATTGTGGTGAGTGAGTTTCAGTGAGTACTCCCTTAAAGTGCCGACCTATGCATCTGGGTGTACGAGGCACGATGCTAGATATAATAGAAAGCTACTTGTCGAACCGTACATTCCGTGTTCGAGTAGGCAATGCCCTATCAGGACCATTTGTGCAAGAAACGGGAGTGCCCCAGGGAGGGGTACTCAGTTGTACACTCTTTATTGTTAAAATGAATTCCTTGCGTATGTGCATTCCGCCAACCATGTTTTATTGTACATATGTCGGTGATGTAGAAATAGGTTTTAAATCATGCAATCTCGCCACATGTGAACGGCAGGTACAGCTTGGACTGAACAAGGTGGCCAAGTGGGCAGGCGAGAATGGCTTTAGTCTAAATCCACAAAAGAGCACTTGCGTCATATTTTCCAGAAAACGAGGGCTGCACCCTGATCCGGACATTGACCTGCAGGGTCAACGTCTACCTGTAATAACGGAGCAAAAATTTTTGGGGGGTAATTCTGGATGCAAAGCTAACATTTGTACTTCATATAACTTACCTAAAAAAGAAGTGTATGAAATCAATGAATATTTTAAAAGTGTTGTCACACACCACATGGGGTAGCGACAAGAAGTGCTTGATAAATCTTTACAAAAGCCTCATCCGTTCACGTCTAGACTATGGAGCCATCATTTATCAGTCTGCCTCGCCAAGCGCCTTGAAAATGCTAGACCCCATCCACCACTTAGGTATTCGGTTATCTACAGGTGCTTTCAGGACAAGCCCTGTAGAAAGCCTCTATGTGGAATCGAACGTGTGGTCCCTACACCTGCACAGGTCTTACTTGTCGTCTGTATACTTCCTCAAGGCGAACGCAAACAACGAACACCCTGTACACACCACAATCAATGATTTGTCTAGCTCTGCCTTGTTTTACAACCGTCCTTCGGTAAGACAGCCCTAGGCACTTCGCGTGAGGGGCCTAGCTCAGGAAATGGATGTGCCACTCCTTGAGCACCGTTTGGCGTCTCCTGCTGTAAATCTCCCGCAATGGCAGTGGCAGCTTATAAATTGCGATGTGTCCTTCATAGAGGTTACTAAGCACGCGCCTCTTGCACATATCCGCCTACACTTCCTCGAATTACAGCCCAAGTACTCCTACCCTGAATTCTTTACCGATGCATCAAAGACTCAAACTAGTGTGTCCTACGCAGCGGTCGGGCCATCCTTTTCCGATGCCGGCGCTCTGCATCCCAACACAAGCATTTTTACAGCGGAAGCCTATGCGATGCTTACGGCCGTTAAACACATTCAACAATTAAAACTACAAAAAGCAGTTATATGTACAGATTCCCTAAGTGTAGTAAAAGCTCTGAAAACTTTGAAAAAACATACAAATCCTATCCTCATCTCCCTCTACTCAAACTTATGCACGATATACGCACTAAAACAACACGTTGTTGTATGCTGGGTGCCAGGACACCGCGAGATCGAGGGGAACGTGTTGGCGGACCACCTAGCTGCATCCGCCCACGAAAATGCTGCCATTTTAACCATGGCTGTCTCTGCACTAGACCTGAAGCCCACCCTAAAACAGAAGCTCAGAGCTCATTGGCAACGCTTATGGGAAAAGGAAAAACAAAATAAGCTACATCTTATAAAACCACATCTTGGTAATTGGCCGCCGATATCTAAGTCACGTCATACAGAAATAATGCTCTGCAGACTTAGAATAGGACACACACACACAACACACTCATACCTTTTGTCCGGTGGCGATCCACCTTTGTGTGATAAATGTGGCGAGCCTCTTACTGTACTTCACGTCCTATTGCGATGCACAGAACTAGACGCTGAAAGAAACAAGCATTTCCCATTAATATACCGGCAACAGATACCACTTCACCCCGCTATGTTCCTAGGCAGGGAACCACTTTTTTAAATATCAATCTCTTTTTGCATTTCTTAATGATATCAATAATTTTAACGTTATTTACCCAGGTAACCCGTAGCGCCGCCTCACAATTGAGGTTGCGGCTGCGGTGGCTCTACCAAATGAAGCACCTGCCTCCCTGCCTTTGGGCTCAAAGACTCTGAGGAGGCATTCGTGCTATTTCAATATCTCACTTGTAGAAATCATACTCACCGGTCAATCATATCACACCCATAGATCACATCACGTGTCACTGCCATAATTTTATGCTATATACCCATGTTTTACGCTCCGATACAGCGTGTGATTTTAGGCCTCTTTACAGCCGTTGTACACCTACCATCAAAATCCTACCATTACCCTACCATAAACCTGCCATCAAAACTCACTAGTCGAAGATAGTACTACATCATCAGTAATGGCGCTCTTTGGCCACCCATGGCCCTTGCGCCACAAAACCCTACTAATCATCATCATCCTTACACTCCCCCGTTTTTTTTCTTCACCCCTCCTGGGGTGATACCGAAGAACGTTGCTTGTGGCTGCGAATTCTAGCTGTCCTTCATTGAGGTAGCCAATGGTCATTAGCACACTTTGCTGTACCGATATTTTGACGGCTCTAAAAGGTCCAAGAATTCTTGTGTCCATACCCGGCAGACCCTTCCGCAAAAGTACGAGATCGTTCAGAGCACTCTCCGGCCTGTGTCCTTGGTGTCGCTTGTCGAAATGGAGTTTCGTCGCGTTTCGGTACCTGCTTTGTTCCTGGTTGGTTTTGCGGTGTTCAAACATTTCCAGTTTCTCATCGATTCCAAGTTTTTTGTGGGCTGGCAATATTGGAACTTCGCCGTAAGCAGCACAATGTGGGCTGCAGCCAAGGCTCGTAGTGTGTGTCCTGTTGTGATGTGCCACCGCAGCTTCTAGACAGCATTTCCACCCGCCTTTAAACGTTGGATACATGGACATGAATGTCTTGATGTCACGGATGACTCTTTCAGCCATTCCATTTGCCTGCGGGTGAAATGGAGCACAACGGCATAGCGTAACACCACGGCTATCTGCCCACTGCTGCAGCTTCTTGCTCAAGAATGCCGGTCCATTGTCAGAGATCACCACTTTGAGCTCTAAGAATATCACTCGGTCAAGCAAAGCCATGACGCTGTTTGCATCTTCTCGGCCGGGGCGCGCCGCCACCATTCTGGTGCACTGATCTATGGCAATCAGGAAAGACTGTGTCTTGCGAACTCCTGCACTCTTCTTCTTCAATTCCGCAAAGTGCACGAGCACGACTTCAAATGGTTTGTCCGAGTGGTTTGGCAAAACGAGCTCGTCGGGTCGAGGTCGGTATTTGGCTTTGTCCAACTGACACAAGTGGCACGACTTAACGTATTCTTCGATGTCTTTTTTCATATTTTTCCATGTGAAGCGTCTGAAAATTTTGTTATAGGTTCGCCAGAAGCCATCATGACCACCTGATTCCGGGCTGTCGTGGTACAAGTGAAGGACTTTTGGAATCAGGGCCTGTGGAACAGTGAACCTGCCGTCCTTGAAGTGAAGACTTTCATAAGCTTCCCATAATCTCGTAAATTTACATATCCATGTGGGACCTCAATTGCTAATCGAGACAAGGCATCTGCGTCTGTGAGATGACTGCCTGCACGATGGAAGACGTCAAAGTCATACTGCTGAAGTTCATTGACCCATCTGGCCAATTTCCCTCTAGGCTCTGACATATTCAAAAGGTGCATTAGTGCTTGATGGTCAGTGTACAATGCAAACTTTCTCCCGTCGATATATGATCGGAAGTAGCGGACCGCCATTAAAACTGCAAGAGCCTCCTTCTCGGTTGTTGAATAATTTTGCTGAGTTCGGTTGAAGGTGTAGGAGTAGTAGCCTATAACCCTCAGCTGCTGAGCTGGAGGTGAACTGACGTCTCTTTGGTAGAGAACAGCCCCTGTGCCGTAATTTGAAGCGTCTGTGTTCATCTCAAAAGGTAAGCTGTAGTCTGGTAAGGTAAGCACAGGGTCCGACGAAATGCGTTGTACAAGTTCTTAATAAGCCCTTTCGCATTCCTTGGTCCAGACGAAGGGCACGTATTTCTTCGTGAGCTCCGTCAAGTACTTTGTCATCTTCGAGAAATCTTTAATAAAACCCCTGAAGTGGCCTGCGAGTCCTAGAAAAATTCTGAGTGAGTGGATATCATGTGGCTTCGTAAGTGTAGTGATCCTTTGGACGGACTCCTGTTTAGTACTCTTGGTAGTTCCGTCGAAAGCTCTCCCAAGGAAAACGACTTTTGACTTGAAGAATTCACTCTTCTTCTCATTTATCTTCAGGTCCGCGTCACTAAGAGCTTGTAGTACTTTTCCAAGGTGTTCAGAGTGCTCCTCTTCTGACCGCGAGTACACGAGAATGTCATCAATGTAATGTAGAAATATATGAGCGCACAAGGTAAAAGGAAGAAAGAGAACTAGACAGGACAGACGCTCAACTTACAACAGCAGTTTATTAGAAAACTTTGCACGAGAACACCGAGCGCATGCGCAACCAACTATCACCAAAAAACGACGTCACCCCCACAAAACGATACCATAACCAAAGTGCCTATTTCTCTCCTTCAACTACTTAAAAAGCACACTTCTTTATCACTTAGCGCAACCGAGGGAACACTGATGCACGTTCCTACGTTCGCCCTAATCTGCCCTGTTTCTGTGATTTCCCTGGCCAGTCTGTGTTCAGATTTGCTCAGAATACTCGTGCTGCGAAACTGCGGATTGCACCCACAATCCTTGCAGTGCAGAGACAGGTGCGTGTCACCTGCGAGAACCTTCAAGGACGACGCATGTTCTCTGAGTCGATCATTTAGACATCGGCCCGTCTGACCGATGTACACCTTTCCGCAGCTCAACGGAATTTTATACACAACCTCAGATGAACACGGTGCAAACTGCGTGGCATGTTTTTTTTTGTGCAAGAGCTCTTTTTCACCTTTCCCTTTGCACTATTTCCTATCATGGGGCACAGTTTAGCCATGTGCCGTCATCAATGTACACGTTACAGAAGATTCCCAAGTGTGGCTTCAAAACACTGTTCATCATCTTCTGAAACCAGGCGGGAGAATTTTTCCAGCCGAATGGAAGTCGGTTATATTCATACACGTCGAACGGTGTAATGAACGCGGAGAACCTCTCTGTTTCTTCTTGCAGAGGCACTTGCCAGAAGCCTTTGCAAAGGTCGAGACGAGAGAAAACTTTGCAGCCTCCGGTTTCATTAATGAGTTCGTCAATATGCGGCATCGGAAAAGGTCAGTTTGTTTGTTTATCTGTCTATAGTCGGTGCAGAGACGAAATGTGCCGTCCTCTTTAGGTGCGATGGTTATTGGCGAAGCAAAGGGAGACGTAGAAGGCCGTATGACGCCGGCGTCAAGCATTTTCTGTAGCTCTCCCTTCAGCCAAACCTTCTTTTCTCTCGACATGTAATAGGCCTTTCGCTTCACCACTGTGCTATCTCGCAGCCTAAATGGAACTTGAAACTTTGAGGTCGCTTTTGGGTATCCGCCTATGCACAGCAATTCAGGATACATGCGAATGACGTCTTCTGCGGTAGTGGGCTTACGCGGATGATCGCCGACGGCTGTGAAGGTGGCCAGCTGACGGTCATCTTGCTTGGTAACTTGCCCATCCCAGTATAAATTCAAACGTAGTTCTTACATAACTGGACGGGACATGAGAAGCTCATATTTGACCCCGTGAAGGACTAGTGCTTTTACAATGGTACTCTTGCATTGACACGCAATAAGGATGTCTGCCCATTCATCATGCACTTGTTTCCTTCCATCATACCCGTGCACGATGACAGGAGAATCCTTTCTTACATTCAACTCGGGAATCACGCTCTTGTTGATTACAGAATAATAGACGCTCCCCCCATCAACGAGAGCTTTCACATTCTTTCCATTAACTTGCGTAGGCACGTACACCAACTTGGAGTGGTCAGTGAGAAAAATCGTTTCTTGTATTTGAGACAAGATATCGTCAGACATTCCTTTCATCATTTTATGCTTCTTTTTCTGCCTTGGATTATATTCTGCAGATGAATCCGGTTTCCCGAGCATTTCAGCCGTGTTCACTGCTGTCGCCGCAGACTGTGGCTGTTGAACCAACAGCTTCATGATCTGTAGTAGCTTCTCGGGCGTTTGTGGTCTTCCAAGCTGGACATGGCGCTGCATACATTTGGGAAGTCCCAATATGACCAGACACACAAGTGATGCGTCGGAGAGAGCAGAATCTGCGGCATGCGAAAGCCTCCACTTCTCAAAAAAGTAGTTCGTAACCGAACCAGAAAGGTATTTTAAGGCTAATGCACGGTCCCAACTTTGATACCTGTTTTCTGAGAACGTTGAGAGAAAGTTCTGCCTCCATTCCGCCCAAGTGTGTCCTGCCTTTCCTGTTGCTCGTACCTCATACCACATCTTCGCGACGTCTCCCAAGTACAATGATGACTTTATCACGATCGTCTTGCCAAAGATTTCGATCGCACGCATACTCATAGAAGTCAAGCCAGGCCTGAGCACTCATTGATGATGATTCATCGTATACCTCTGGCTTAATTAATTCTCTTGGCGTTTTTGGATATCGGTCAAGACCTGTTCGCATTATAAGCTCCAACAAATGTTGTTACCGCTTGTTGTTTTCTTCCTGCAGCTTGTTTACAGCTTGAAAAATACCATTGCTTCTTAAAACGTTGTTTGTGTCGGTGAAAGCTGTATTCGCTTTCGTAGGTTCTGCATCCTGTGGCCTGTCCTCACTATGTCGCCCTGGAGTAAGCGCGGTTGCCGCTTCAAGCTCGTGGTCACTCATTTTCGGCGATGTGCACCGAACACTCAAAGCTCGCGCGCACACGTCGTACTTCCACCATAGACACGGCATACAACGCTCACCGTCTTGACATCATCCTCACGGCTCGCAGCGATGTACACGCACATTGTCCTAAGGAAGTTGGAGCCGGTCAGGGGCGTAGCACAGGATCCTGTCGTCGGCTGCGCCAAGTTTATAACGACACCGAGAATCACAAAGCCAACACGGTCGCCATTACTGTTTATTTCAGTTCTTCTTCTTCCTCCACCTCGTAAAACTGACCTCTTGTGTCTTCGTTTCCGTCTTCTTCCTTACAAGTTATTTTGGCAAGAGATTTTAATGTGCCTAAATACACTGCCCGAATTTCTCACTTAAAAACCAGTATTATCAATTAGCAAAAGAAATGCTAAACATTGCTTTCACTTTTGTCTTTCTACAAGTTGTGGCATACTGCACCAGAATTCAAGAAAATTGCGAATCAGTACCAAATCTTTGCCTCTTCAGCGAGTCCATTAGTGCTAAAAGGTATTGCGCAGTATTTCCGAGAATTTCCGACCACAAAGCCGTGTTGCGTAGTCTAAAAGTTACCAATTTAAACTATAGAAGGAAAATATCTTCGTTTCTTGATTTCTCCCTCGCTGCTGGCGTATCGATATTCCATAGGCTTTTCCTTCAATTTTGATGATTTCCGCGACAGCACTTGCGATGTACACCACTTTTGTGATACATTTAAAAACATTGTAAATGAATCTATTGACACTTTTGTGCCCAAGATTAGGAAAAACATAAGAAGTAACAGCCCACGGATTTCCACACAGGCATTGCAATTGCAAAGGCGCCTAAAGCGCTTAAAAAAGATAGACGAATAATAAATTTCCCAAATTTCCCTACCTTCAGCAAGAAATATGGAATCTTTCTTCGCAGATTAAAGACCGAGTAACTGCAGATCAAAAGCGATATTATGGTGAATCGTTACCAAGTTTTGTAACTACATCTCCCGGGAAAGTCTGGCTGGCGTTTGATTTCTCCTTTTTCCACAGGATGTGATGCATTTCAAGTTGATGATTGCCTGACTCATGATAAGAAAATTACAAATGCATTTAACAACCACTTCAAATTAGTGTTGATACAAAATAACAGTACATTACCCCAGTTGGATACATTCCTTCAGTCGATGTCTGATGCCGTCGTTACAGAAAGTGGCATATTTAATCTTTTCTTAAGGCCTGACGTTAAAAAATCACCAGGGCCTGATAACATACCTAATAGCTTTTTGAAAAGGTACAGCCGTCAGCACCTTTAACTCAAACGCTCCGACACGTGGCCTCGGCTCGCTTGGACTGAGGTCAGCGCCGCCAAGCATTGAAAATGATATACTTGCTGCAGTTACGATAGATGGAGCGCGCGTCGGTTTCACTAGTAAATTTCTGTTTTCAGTCTGCCTGACCGGCGGGTCGAATGCATTCACTTGGCATCCCGTTTTCGCCATGTTTCGCTCGTGGCTACGTTATCGCGCGCGCCCATGGCGTTCGTTGTCGTATACTTATCTCGACAATGAACCATTGCGTGCGGCCGCTTACGCACCTTTCGAGTTTGAATTCGCAGCTGCTGCTCAAAAGAAATCACATGTATAAAAAGCAGAGAAAACGCACGTTCATGGCGTTTATAAAAGTTGCACAGTAAATAAATATGAAATGTGGTGGCGTTCTTCATGTTCTGATTCATTAACTTTCAGACAGCGTGAATTGAGCTGTTCTTGCAATTTAGAGTGTGCCTTCCTGTTAGGTTCACGCTGCACGGAAGATGTGGTCTTGGAGCGCAAGATTTGTGCGTCTAATAATATCAGGGGTTTAACGTCCCAAAACCACGATTTGATTATGAGGGGCGCCGTAGTACAGGGCTCCGGAAATTTCGACCACCTGGGGGTTCTTTAACGTGCACCTAAATCTAAGTACACAGGCCTAGACATTTGATTTCTGCGTGTTCTGAGCAAGGAATGAAAACTAGTTCAAAACCATGTGGTGGTGGTGGTAAAAACATTTATTTTCAGCAAATGGCGTCAGTAGAAAGCACGCATTAACAAGGTTTCTTCATGTTCATGCCATTAAACATATGCTCAATATCAAAAATAGCTACCCTTTTTCAAGCTTTTCTTTTCAAAAATAGCCTTTTGAATCGTCACGGCCACACGGTGTTAGGGTACCCGCATCAAGAAGATGCGACGGGGCGACGAGTTATTGTATGTGCACATTCACACTGCTACTGTCTAGTATATTCCATTCATAATCAGTATTTTTCTTTTAGGGGCGAAGCTCCTTATAGCGAGACCTGGTCGGTTGTCGATCGTCGATCCATCCTCTGTACCCGTAGTGTTCCCTTATCGTACAATAGAGCGCGCTGTCCCATAGAGATGCATGCAAACTGCAGTTGGGTGACGATATACTAGATGGCGCTGTACGCATTTTCTGTCGTCATCTCCATTTCTCGTCTCGTTTCCGAGAGGACGCTGTCCCATAGACATGCGTACAATATGGCGGTTGGGTGAAGGTACGCTAGATGGCGTTGGCGGTGCAGCTGCTCTCCGATTGGCTGCTGCGCGGACTGCGCGGGGTTGCGCCGGGCGGTGAGCGCCCGCTATCTCTCATTCCCCGGATCTTTGCCGTACGAGTGCGCTTGTCGGATCGTGCTGCTTTGCGGACCATGGACGACGAGGAGCGCCGGGTGCGGAAGGCCGCTGCGGCTCGTGCTCGTCGGCAGGATCCCGAGGTGCGAGCTCGAGAGGCCGCCGCGACGCGAGCGCGGCGCCAGGCGGATCTCGAGGCGGTGCGCGCCCGCGAAGCGGCGTCAGGCGGATCCCGACACGGTGCGCGCCAAGGAGGCCGCCCAGCAGAAATCGCTTTGATTACTGCTAGGCGAAACCACTGAAGATTTCAAGGTGTAACCATGATTGCTTCACGAGCTTCGCCCCAAACTCTTCATCATTCACCCCGTGGATATGCTGTGATTTTTCCTTAAAGAGTTAGTATCCTATTTGATAAGCCTCTACGCACGAAAAGTGCTTTGTCTGCGTTGTATCCACGCGTATTCCTTGCTCAGAACACGCACAAATATTGCGCTCCAGGACCACATCTTCCGTGCAGCGTGAACCTAACAGGAAGGCACACTCTAAATTGCGAGAACAGTTCAATTCACTCTGTCTGAAAGTTAATGAATCAGAACATGAACAACGCGACCACATTTCATATTTATTTATTGTGCAACTTTTACAAACGCCATGAACGTGCGTTTGCTCTGCTTTTTATACATGTGATTTCTTTTGAGCAGCAGCTGCGAATTCAAACTCGAAAGGCGCGTAAGCGGCCGCACGCAATGGTTCAGTGTCGAGTCAGTATACGACAACGAACGCCATGGGCGCGCGCGATAACGTATGCACGAGTGAAACTTGGCGAAAACGGGATGCCAAGTGGATGCATTCGACCCACCGGTCAGGCAGACTGGAAACAGAAATTTACTAGTGAAACCGACGCGCGCTCCCACTATCGTTAACTGCAGCAAGCATATTACCACGCGCGTTTCTTATTTTCATTCTTGTTGTACTCGGTTTTCGCCCACAAAGACTGTCCGCATACCCAGCACCTCCACCAGATGTCACGTGGTCGTGACGTCGACGAAGGCAACAGTCGGTGAGTTAAAGAAGAAACTCTTTATTTTGGCCGAACTTGTGGCCGGGAAACTGAAGGTCAGACTACAGCAATACACGCTGCACTGAGAGCGGCGAACAGAGCGTCGGCCGTTGATAATCTGATCATCGCTGGAACGCACCGGCTTTTATACATCACGCGTCGAACATTCTAGCCTTATCACTGGTCGTCGTGCAAGCTCTGGAATAAGCTAGAGTGTTCGCGTCTTGCGCGCAATCTTAACACAACGATCTACAATAATCGTGAAGCTTCTAGAACAATCAGCCGCGGTTTGCGCTGGGCATGCGGACAGTCTTTGTGGGCGAAAACCGAGTACAACAAGAATGAAAATAAGAAACGCGCGTGGCACGTGAAGGCTTCGCACCGCCGCAGTTCCGCCGCCAGACGCCGCCGCCACCACCACCGACGCCATACCGTCTACCCGCCGGCCAGCGCAACGCTCCGAGAAAGACCGACGTTTGGCGCGCCCCTGACCACCGTCCACTGTGCTATCACTGCGGAGAAGCTGGCCACACCTACCGCCGCTGCCAGTACCGCCAGATGGGACTGCGTGGTTTCGCCATCGACGCGCCGCGTCCACAGCGGGGTGAAAGGCCACGCGACATCGCCGACTACCTCGCAGGAACTCAGTGGACACCCCGACAACCATCCCGCTCGCCGTCGCCTGGCCGCTACATGTCACCGCACCGCCGGCAGTACGCTGGCCCAAACCGGGGCCGATCTCCTAGCCCTTACTCGGAAAACTAAGGGCAGCAACCGATGGAGGTGCGGTTGCTGTACGACGAACTATGGAGGATCCTCCGCCGCCGCCGACGACGATGCCGCAACGAAATCTAAAGAACCCGTCGCAAGACAAACGAGGCCCTGGCGTGGAAACTTCGCAGCCCGAAGAAGACATCACTACGCAACGTGGAACCGGCGGAACAAACCGACGCAGCCGTGACCCGACGCCGCGACCTAACCGCAACGCGAGACGACGAACTAGCGACCTCGACGTTCTTATCGACGGCCACGGCGTGACCGCTCTCGTCGACACTGGGGCCGACTATTCCGTCGTCAGTGGACCATTCGCCGCCAAGCTGAAGAAAGTAAAGACCGCTTGGAGTGGACCCGAAATCCGGACAGCTGGAGGCCACCTGATAAAGCCGATTGGAGTCTGCACGGCAAGAGTCACCGTCAGTAACCGGACTTATCCTGCGAGTTTTGTAATCCTACAAAACTGCTCCAGAGATGTTATACTTGGAATGGACTTCCTAAGTGACCACGGCGCCGTCATCGACCTAAGGTCTGAGTCGATAACACTAACCTCAGACAAAGCGCTCCCACCCCTCGCGACGCTAGGGAACTATGCATTGAATGTGATAGAAGAGCAGGTGACCGTTCCGCCACTCTCCAGCGTCATTATTTCCGTCGGCACCGAAAACCCTGCGAACCTTGAAGGCGTCATCGAGGGCGATCAGCACCTTCTCCTGAACCGTCAAATTTGCGTCGCAAGAGGTATAGCCGAGCTGCGTGACGGTAAAGCAAAGGTAGTGCTGACAAACTTCAGCCACGAATACAGGCACGTCAACATTGGTACGACGGTCGCCTACATCGACGAATGCGTGACCGCAAGCAATGCTTTCGCCCTCTTCGATGCTGCCGAACCTGCTTCGACGAATCGAGGTCCCCAACCCGATTTCGACATCAACCCGAGCCTTACGAAGGCCAAGCAAGACCAGCTCAAAGCTCTACTCATGCAATTTAAGGACTGCTTCTCGGCGTCGTCAAGAATTCGACAGACCCCAATTGCGAAACATCGCATCATAACAGAAGAAAGTGCCCGACCAGTTCGACAGAGCCCGTACCGAGTTTCTACGCGCGAACGTGAGGCCGTGAAAAAACAAGTCGACGAAATGCTACACGACGACATCATTCAGCCGTCCAAGAGTCCGTGGGCGTCACCCGTGGTTTTAGTGAAGAAGGACGGAACCCTACGCTTCTGCGTCGACTATCGCCGCCTGAACAAAATCACGAAGAAGGACGTGTATCCTCTCCCACGGATAGACGACGCCCTGGACCGACTCCACAACGCGAAGTATTTTTCGTCGATGGACCTCAAAACCGGCTATTGGCAAATGGAAGTCGACGAGAGGGACCGAGAGAAAACTGCCTTTATAACACCAGACGGCCTCTTCGAGTTCAAGGTCATGCCCTTTGGCCTTTGCTCGGCACCTGCAACTTTCCAACGTGTCATGGATACAGTATTGGCGGGCTTGAAGTGGCAAACTTGCCTTGTTTACTTGGACGACGTCGTTGTGTTTTCCTCGACCTTCGACGAACACCTCCAGCGCCTCCAATTCGTACTTCAAGCAATCAAGAACTCCGGGCTGACCCTGAAGCCAGAAAAGTGCCGCTTCGCGTACGAGGAGCTTCTGTTTTTGGGTCACGTGATCAGCAAGACGGGAGTGCGCCCAGACCCGCAGAAAACAGTTGCTATCGCCACTTTCCCGCCACCCACCGACAAGAAAGCCGTGCGCCGATTTCTCGGCTTGTGCGCCTACTACAGACGCTTCGTCAAGGACTTTTCACGTATCGCCGCGCCGCTAACCCATCTCACTAAAACCGACGTGGACTTTAAGTGGGAAAGGGCACAAGTAGAAGCATTTCAAGAACTCAAACGACCCTTGCAGACGCCGCCGATACTTGCGCACTTCGACGAATACGCCGACACGGAAATCCACACCGACGCCAGCAGTGTAGGCTCGGAGCCGTCCTAGTGCAGAGGACTGACGGACTTGAAAGGGTTATCAGTTATGCTAGCCGATCTCTATCCAAGGCAGAAGCCAACTATTCCACAACAGAAAAGGAGTGTCTTGCCATCATCTGGGCTACGTCAAAATTTCGCCCCTACCTCTACGGCAGATCTTTCAAAGTTGTGAGTGACCACCACGCCCTGTGTTGGCTAGCTAACTTGAAGGACCCTTCAGGTCGTCTCGCACGGTAGAGCCTAAGACTTCAAGAATTCGACATTACCGTCGTGTATAAGTCCGGAAGGAAACACTCCGACGCCGACTGTCTGTCTCGTGCCCCCGTCGAGCCACCGCCGCAGGACGACCAGGATGATGACTACTTTTTGGGAACCATACGTGCCGACGACTTCGCCGATCGACAGCGAGAAGACCCGGAACTGAGGGGCCTAATGGAATACCTAGAGGGCACAAGACGTGGGATGCAATCCTCCCGTACGTGACCTTCGCCTACAACACGGCCATGCAGGAGACGACACAGATGACGCCGTACAAGTTGGTCTACGGAAGGAACCCGGCAACGACGCTCGACGCCATGCTGCCCAACGTCGCTGACGAAGAAAACCTTGACGTCACCAGCTACCTTCAGCGCGCTGAAGAAGCCCGACAGCTCGCCCGGCTGCGCATCAAGAATCAGCAGACGACTGACAGCCGCCGCTACAATCTTCGACGACGATTCGTGGAATACCAGCCCGGCGACCGCGTCTGGATGTGGACACCGATACGCCGACGTGGACTCAGTGAAAACCTTCTTCGGCGTTACTTCGGGCCATACAAGGTGCTTCGACGTCTCGTAACTCTGGACTACGAGGTCGTCCCGGACGGCCTTACGAACTCTCAACATCGTCGTGCGCGACCTGAAGTAGTCCATGTCGTGCGCCTCAAGCCGTATTACGCGCGTTAGCGAACCTGACGACTGGACTTATTGCTTTATTATTGTAAATTCTTTCTATATTCCTGTGATTTCTTGTTGCATGTATTTTTCCCCCGTGTTCTTTTTAAGCATCGGGACGATGCTTTTTCAGAGGGGGGGCATTGCCACGCGCGTTTCTTATTTTCATTCTTGTTGTACTCGGTTTTCGCCCACAAAGACTGTCCGCATGCTCAGCGCAAACCGCGGCTGATTGTTCTAGAATCTTCACGATTACTGTAGATCGTTGTGTTAAGATTGCGCGCAAGACGCGAACACTGTAGCTTATTCCAGAGCTTGCACGACGACCAGTGATAAGGCTAGAATGTTCGACGCGTGATGTATAAAAGCCGGTGCGTTCCAGCGATGATCAGATTATCGACGGCCGACGCTCTGTTCGCCGCTCTCAGTGCAGCGTGTATTGCTGTAGTCTGACCTTCAGTTTCCCGGCCACAAGTTCGGCCAAAATAAAGAGTTTCTTCTTTAACTCACCGACTGTTGCCTTCGTCGACGTCACGACCACGTGACAATATCATTTTCAACGCTTGGCGGCGCTGACCTCGGTCCAAGCGAGCCGAGGCCACGCGTCGGAGCGTTCGAGTTAAAGGTGCTGACGGCTGTACGCTGAGTGGATGTCAAAATATCTCAATGTTATTTTTTACAAAGTCGTTATGTGACGGAGAAATATGAAGGGTCTGTGTGATGGAATTTACCAGGTTTTTGGGCCCAGGATTGCTAGCCAAGGAATAATCGAGCCACGAGTGCACACACACACACACACAGAAATATATTTACAGACAAAGATACAAATGTTCGAATAGAATGACAAAAGATAGTCTGTCGCGAACAGTCCTGTGCTAAAGCCGCGTCTAAATTAAAAGTCTCTCGCCGTGTTCATCTGGGGGCTCGTTCAACGCTGATCGCTCGGGACGGCGCGCCTCTGGCTCCTCAGCGTGAGTCGGCTCACTCCAGGACGCGGCAGTCTTCCGCAGCCGCAACAACACGGTAGTGGTAGCTCAGCAGCCACCACGTTCGTCCCAGCAGCACACGGGGGTCGTGCCAGCCACCTGGAACGGCGGCCGGAACAGCGGTCCACAGCCATCCGGAACTCGCAGCCGCTCTGGATGGCAGCGGGAACAACCGCACCTTGCCTGGTCCCTGGGCCAGTCGCCCAGCCGGAGAGCAGGCCTCGTTCTCTGGTTGCCCAGCTGCCAGAAACGGTAGCCGGAACAGCAGCGCATTACCTGGTCCCTGGGCCAGTCACCCAGCCGGAATCCAGGAACAGCCAGCGCCTCGAGGACGTCACCCAGTTCCCCGGACCAGACTTCCAGCCGAGAACTGTCTCGAACGCTGCTCTGCCTCGATCGCTGCTCTGCCTCGAACGCTGGCACGCGCTGGTTTTCGAGCCCGTGCACGCTTCCTTGTCGTCTTCCACGGTGATCACGCAGTTTCGGTTTCGTTTCTTTCTACCCTGTATCACAGTCTGGGAACTGATAGAATCAAGACACTTCATACGATAGGAAATAAGAAGTTCATTAAAAACTACCGCCCAATTTTATTAACATGTACTGTAAGCCAAATTCACGAATATAGAATTTACAATCACATCTGCCAATTTCTGGACAACCCCGACATTCGCACAAAACACCAGCATGCTGTCAGAAAAGGTTACTCTACCAGCACTCAGTTAATTGAAACAATTCATGGCTTCGCTAATTGAACCACTCCGGTCGCACCAACTTGTACACAGTGTCACAACAATGAATAGGGATACATAAAAGAAAACTGAAATTTGCTAGTAAGAGGGAACAAGCCGAAGTATACAAATGTTAAGGTGTGATACAAAATAATACGTAATTACAAGAAATGTGAAGCATACTGAGAATGAGAAACGAACTGTTCCTCATTTGTACCAGATCAACCAATTACAGCAGGACCAGATTGCTGTTGACAAAAAAACGGCATATTTCAACCCTTAGATTCGCAGCAGCTTAGCATTTACGCCAGAAAAAAATATATTACTTCACACTTAAGGTTTGTGCTTGCAACAGTCTTGCACCGTACGACTTCTGCGGCTCTTCTGGTGTGTTCAGCGAGCGTGCATAAAAGTCGAACAGAAACAAAGCGGTTAGGACCTTGCCGGTTATATCTGGATGCCTGGCACAGGAAATTTGTCGCAAGCCGACATGTTTGCTTATAGCTGCTTTCAGAGTCTTCATTGGCTATTTTAAAAGGCTGAGACTTCCTTAACACAGATGTGCTTGCCGACACTTTAGAATTGAAATACAGCGCCAAAATTCTTGCGGCTTGCATGTATTAAGATATTACAACTTTTGACGTGCTCTTTCAACGCAATAAGTACTTGCTGTACTTTAGTCGTTCATGTAGCAACATTTTAGTGGTCCACACAAGAAACCAGCGAGGTGTGCGAGGATGTCTCCCTCGATTGAACAAACTGGCTAGAAGTCCACATTTCCGTCGGTGCAGTCATGACTTTCTTCTTGCTGCATTTCTCTGCACAAAAAAAACCTACCAAATATGTATTATCGTCAATATCGTAGCTAGAAGTATTTGGTACTTTCAAGAACTGGCTCGCTGAGACTATCTTAAAGGGTCCCAGCAACACTTTTCTATGTGGTGATCGAACAGCCTCATAAAAGCGCATTTTTCCCCAAAAATCAATGGACGCAAAAAAATTTTGGAATCCGTCAAGTACGAGTTGTGTTCCAGGCATTTGTCGCAAGCGTCCAACTCTCCTCTCTCATTGGATGCCAGCGAACGCGCTGGAATCTACGCAGTGCGGGGATGACCAGGCGGCAAGAAGATGCCGCCTTGAACCACAAATGCCTCCTCTTCCGACCCTCTCCCACGCCGCCATGTTCTTCCAAACTTGGAAGACTTACAAAGCCACGTACGTTTAGATACATTAGCCGCGCACCTTTCAGCCGACAATATGCGAAGGTGACGTGCATTTCTCCTCCGGCTAATCACCCGTCATTAGTGGGCGAGGGACGCGTCCCCCGCTGTTTGAACAGGCGTTCGAAAAGCGCTAGGAGGAACATGGCTACCGAAAATGACCATTACCCTATGAGATTCGTCGGTGGCGCTGGAATTGTGGCTACCTAACAAAGAATAAAAAAGAAGATCTAGGGGATTTTGATGAAGTCACCGCAGCGGATGCAGAATGCGTGTTTAGCTGTGCTGCTACATTCGTTGATACACCTCTCCTTTACATCGCACTCGGCCCCTTCCACAAAGACATTAATACGTGCCCCACCACATAGGGGCTTCTTTACCCCGCCCGGGAGAATTGTTCGCTGTCAGTGGCAATGCTATTGGTTCTAGGAACTGTAGTGGTTTCAGGGGGTTCAGAGACTCGAGCGACGGCTGGCGTTGTTGGCATGCCTGTCTCCAGTGCACTAAACGTCGCCAAAGCTCACCTCCTTTAGTTCACAGCGCAGCTGCTACACACAGCACTTTCTGAAAAATCCACTATATATTTGTTACTTTCCATTTGTTTCTGCG
>JALIZH010023960.1:0-35210 GCA_030522465.1 Rhipicephalus appendiculatus | reverse complement strand
CAGCGGAGGTAAGTAGCTCACCACAGCGTATCCCTTCTGAGAAATTACTGCATGGATTAAGAAGCGTGTAAACGTTCGGGCTTTTCTGGCTGCCAAGGTTCGTCGCGATGCCCGTACGGTACTCACCCACGAGGTTCGGCGCAGGCGATGCGGCCTCCCCCATGTACGCGACCATTACCCGAAAGCACCCGTCGCCCCACGAAATGTAGCCCTAGTGAGGCAAATACCTCGTTATTAGCCAAAGTACAGCAGCCTTATACGTCACAACCACGGAATCGACATCGATCTATGCGGAAGCCCTTGTCTCCATTGCCTTTGAACAATGGCATCGCAGTATGTCTGCCGAATATAATTTTCGTATGAAATACATTTCCCGACGGTGTTCTCATCTGCTGCCTGGGCTTTTCCCGCCTGTTTTGGGGAGACGATTGCCAAGCCGAACGCGCTGTTCGATACTTTCAGTAGGCGCTCACTCGTTCATATCGCTACACCGAACGTCAGACGGAAATATGCAGTGTGCCGCTATTTCGTGGATTTTTTTTTTTAAGAGAGATACTCTTAAAGCTCCTAAACGTCCGCCCTCAGCAAAAAAGCCTCCCGCGCCGTTGCCAGCACTCACCAAGCCACAGCTGCGCACCACCTGGGTTTAACCTCGCTTAGCCGCGCATGCGCTGAGGAGCAGCCGCCTCTAAGCCACGCCTACCGAAGGAGACAGTCCGGGTAGCCGCCGCGCGGAGTTTGCCCGGCGTGGCACGAGCTGAGGTGAGAGCGACTTAAAGCCCGCGCCTCTACCGGGTGCGTCACAGCCAGATTTGCTCGTTAGTTTCTGGCGCTGGAGTTTGGACATTCTTGCAATGTCTGTGACCGGCTGTGGTTCGACTCTAGTCTGTCTACGCCAAGGAAAGACCTAGCATCACCAAGAAGGCCACGTAAAGCTCCTAAGATCAACCAGCTTCACTGTTTCTTAAAGACCTTTACACTGCTAATGTAAATTTCCGTTTTTTTTTTCTTTTTTTTTTTTTTTTAACAAAGCAACCGCATGTTTTAGAGATCGACATACGGCGCAGAAAAACGCGAATTTCGGACTGTGAGCGTCCTATTGACGGTGCTACAGCGCTTGTGTCCAGGTATTGATACCATCAACAAAAAATCACCTACTGAAAATTGCACGACCACATCTGTACGGTAATTGCCTCTCCCATCATTGTCTTCACTCTAGGTAAAGATGACAAGTAAGTAATGTAATAAAATGCTTTCTATTCTTCATTGCTGACATGCAATACCATCTTCCGCTGTAACTACGATTGCTTCACCATGTGAAATGTAGACTATACTGACAGAACAGCCACCACTAATGCAGAAGTTGTAGTTGCAGACCTATATACAGGGTGTCCCATTTATCACACAGCACGATTTAAAAAAAGAGGAACGGCGTTACGCGAAGCAGACCTAGTGCGTAATGTTCCCAGTATACTGCAGTAGCCGCGTCTAATTTTTTTTGTTAATGAGAATTAGTTAATTAGTCATAATTATTTTCATAACTCCAAAAGTACTCACCTAATTATCAACATGTCAATGAGGCCGATGTGGGCACGTTGAAATGACATCTGTCTGTGCTACTTTCAACAACGTACTAATTGCGTGCTCATTTTTACCTGCTAATAAAGAAAGCCCGCGAAATATGAAAAATAACACGTGACTACGCTCCCACCCCCAAAAGAAAGCAGCGCCCTCAGACAAGCTTACTGCAAGCAACCGCTTTGCCTCTTTTAGATGTGAAGCATCTTATGGCGAAGCTTAATCCGGTGGTGGTGGTGGTGGTGGTGTGCCGCGTGACCACCCTTACTGCGCATGCGCAAACCCTTTAAAAAAAAATAAAAATAAAAACCTCCTCTCCCCCTCTCTCCTCTAGGCATCCCTCCCCGCGGCAACCACACCCTCACTGCGCATGCGCCTCCCCTCCCTCTCTCCCCCTCCTACGCTCCCCCCCACTCTCCTCTAGGCATCCCTGCCCGCGGCGACCACACTCCCACTGCGCATGCGCGTCCCCCCTCTCTCTCCTCTCCTACGTTCCCCCCCTCTCTCCTCTAGGCATCCCTGCCCGCGTCGTCCACACTCCCACTGCGCATGCGCGTCCCCCCCCTCTCTCTCCTCTCCTACGCCCCCCTCTCTCGCCTCGCGACGCCGACGCAGGCAGCGTCTGCTAGCGAGTTTCTTGGTTGAAAAAACCGACTGCTCGCGCTGCACAACTGTTCACTGGCCACCCCGTATATATGGCACTGGATCGTGACCTGAAAGGTGGTGCCGGTGGGAGATTTCTCCTGTGCGTTGTTGAACAATAACAATTCGCAGAGTGCGCGTTAACTAAAAGCGGACTGCGGGTCTCTGTGTCCAGTCGCAGTCTTCTGTCTCTCATTGCCCATTAGCAGTGATTGGCATGTTCCAGTAGGAAACACCACTCCATCACTGCGTGCTCTGCGCCTCCCGAGTTTTCTGTCCTGCGCAACGCTGCGATGAGCGCCAGCGTCAACGCCTCCGCCAGTGTAAGCGTTAGCGCCCGCTGCTTCACATCTACACATGGTTCCCTTTAGCGGGAGATGGTGTAATTTTTTTGTTGCCAGAGACGGCGTTCCGCACATTGGCAAGGGTACCGGTCGGGCGTCAACAACATACGTCACAATTTTGCAGGGATTCCTTCTACTCAATTGTACATTACTATCATTATCCATATCTCACGGCCAACTGTTCTCATTGGTAACGTGGCTGGCGCACGGTTCTGATTACGGCCTGGCGGTGTAAGATCAAAGCGGCGCGTTTCTTCGGACGGGAATTGGCAGATAGCGCAATCCTTATTTTTTTTATTTCTGCATTTTTAACACGAAAGTGTTTTATGCCGGGGTCCACGAAGACTTCAGTGACGTATTTCCGTCACGGAAATGACGTCGAAAAAAATACACATGATCAGAAGACAAAGAAAAAAGTTCCGTCAACGGCAGTCGAACCTGCGACCACTTGGTCCGCGACAAGAGATGTCGGGCACGCTATCCACTGCGCCATGGTCACATCCTATGCAGGCTTTACAAACGCGCCTTTTATATCTACCACTGTCCTCCTACAGTGCTCTTGTTAAAGTGAAGTAAAGCATTATGCCCGTGAAATCCACGATTTGTTTCTTCAAAGCGTCGTCTCTACGCGTCCGTCCCCTTCGGCACATTTCGAATAGGAAAAGTGCAATTTTGTCGACGCATTAACAAACTGCCAGGTGGCGACCTTACCGAACTTACGCTCGGGCCGCGAAAAATCGCAGCTGGCCAAAGGGGAAGACGCGACGCGCGTTGCGTATCCCTCTGGTCGGGCAGTAGTGTTCAATAACTCTAACATGCCGCGAGTAGGCGACCTTAGCCCCTTAGCCCAAGTTCGGCGTTCAATCAATGACGCTCTTCTGGTGTCACTCCGCTTTCTCTGGTTCCGCTCTCACCGTACAGCTACCACAAGCATCTATGGCCACAAGGGTTTGTTTAATCATTGATCATAAACGTTAGTCGTAGCGATATAGATGTGCCACCAAATGCCAACGTAGATGCATCCACGTTAAACGGTGCTATAACTGTCAAACACCAATAGACGCTGTGCAAGCTTTCTTATATCAATGTACAGTAAACATTCAACTATTTCTGTAAGGACACGTTCCACTTTCGTGTTATACCGATTCCTATGACGGAGGGATCAACCATGTTTTTTCTCGTCGATACTGGCTACCTCTCAGTGAGCCTGTTTGAGGGCGCTGCTTCCTGATGCGCGCAGCGGTATAGTCACGTGTCACTTTTCAGATTTCGCGGGCTTTCTTTATTAGCAGGAAAAAATTAGCACGCAATTAGTACGTTGTTGAAAGTAGCACAGATAGATGTCATTTCAACGTGCCCACATCTGCCTCATTGACATGTTGATAATTAGGTGAGTAATTTTGAAGTTAAGAAAATAATTATGACTAATTAATTTATTCTCATTAACGAAAAAATTAGTACCGGCTACTACAGTATACTTGAAACGTTATGCACTAGGTCTGCGTCGCGTAACGCCGTTCCTCTCTTTTTAAACCGTGCTGCGTGATAAATGGGACACCCTGTACACCGGGTGTTCAAAGTTAAGCTTTATGATTTTCTTAAAATTCAGCACTGGGAAGAACATGAAAACCACCTTTGCAGATAACTTATATATCCAGGGGGGACACAAAGTGAAACAATAATTATTGTTGTCAGGCGCCCAATTAACTCAGATTCAATAATTAACTTTTTAGTGACTGCAGCAAGCAAGCATGTTTGTATTGAAAAGTTGGAGGCAGTCGCGTTTATACACAGTTCCACTTGGAAGAATTCTTCTATTATGTCTGTGCTCCGAGATATCCCGCTGCAAAGTTTCATTGTGGTTTACGTGATTACGCATGCAAGATAGCCAGCAGTGGCGCCAACTCCTCCCCGGTGGGCCGCGGCAGTTGCGTGCGTCGTTTAATCTGACAACGGGTTGTAGGCATTGGCAAAGATGATAACGGTTACCCGTTTGCTACTGGCTGGCAATGGCAGGCATTGACTGTTCGTCACATCGGGGAGGAACATTGCGCTGATCCACAGCGCCCTGCATGCGTAATCATGAAGACCACAATTAAACTTTGCAGCGGTATATCTCGGAGCACAGGCATGCTAGAAAAATTCTTTCAAGTGGAACTGCGTATAAACGCGACTGCCTCCAACTTTTCAATAGAAACATGCTTGCTTGCTGCCGTCACTAAAAAGCTAATTATTGAATCTGTGTTAATTGGGCTCCTGACAGCGACAATTATTGTCTCACATTGTGGCCCCCCTGGATATATAAGCTATCGGCAAAGATAGTTTTCATGCTCTTGCCAGTGCCGAATTTTAAGAAAACCATAAAGCTTAACTTTGAACACCCGGTATATATACACACAGGGTGTTTTTTTTTTAACAATGCCGATTTTTGATAAAAATTCTATGACCGTCAGGCTCCTGTCGTTTTCGAACGTAAACTCTATGTCATGGCGGAAATACTTTCCCACAGCTAAAGTGATGTTGACGCGACTAATTAACAAAAACTTTCTAATTAATTTTTCCATTATTTGCTTGAGAGCTATTGTTTATATCAGAAAGTTGTATTTCTTCATAATTTGTGGCATACCCATTTTTTAGCTGCAGCGAGGGATAGAGTAAGAGCATCAGCCTCGCATGCAAGAGGTCCGTGGTTCGAATCCCGGTGCCGGACAATTCCCAACCGGATTTTAAAAAAACAATCCGCGTGATGATGGAATTGAGTACGCATATGATTGTCTCGAAATTTGAGTACGCATATGATTGTCCGTCCCCACTCTATTTTCTTCTACTTACAAGGTAAGAAGTTGGCGCTGGCTTCGCTGCAACTATAGTGGAACATGTCGAGCCGCAGCGCATTGCACGCATGCGCCGCAGACCGCAGCGCACAAACACGAGCCGCTGTCGCGCAGCCCTCCCACTGTTTGCTGCATGTGTTTGTATACGACTTTACAGCCGCCGCGGAACGAAAAATTCTGACTAAAATTTTCAGGGCATTTTCAACGTTACCGTTTCGTGATATGAGACTCATACGAGTACCATAAAAATAGGTTGTTGGTGCCTGCAGAGATGCAGAGTGTTATTATCTCATTATTTCACTGAAATAACTATGCGCCGCCTATGTACCGCTACCTTCTACGGCTCGATGCTGGAGCAAGAATAGCGCTGTATCCGGTTTCAGCATAATCCCTGTGCGAACTCATGCTTTTATCGGATAAACGTTGCTGCTGTGCCGCCTTGTGTAGGCGGTATACTCTGAAATAAATCAATAGTAATCCATGTCAGCCGGCGGAAAAGTAACCCTTACCATAGCCCGTCTGGTTAACCCGTAGATGTTCTTTTTTTTTTTCAATGTGGGAGTTCTCACTAATGCAGGTTTATGGGCTGATTAACGCGATGGCGTTACACAATTCATATCGCAGAAAATGTAGTGTTGGCGTCGGTGACGGTGTTGGAGGCGTTTGTTGTGAGCGAAAAGTCGCCGACGTCCGTGAGCGAAAAATCGCGATGGTTGCAAATAATAAAAACCCGGCTTGGAACCGGAATCGAACCCAAGTCTTCATCGCGGTCTTCTGCCACACAACAACGCCAGTGCTTGAAACTGCCTTGTACTAAAACCCAATACCGTCGTCACGTCCAGCAAGAAGTCACGGTAACCGATGATGTAATACTGCCTGGCATAAGCGTAGAATCGCACCACGTGTCACACCATGTGCGTGACCGTTGGGCGGGTCGATGCTCCTAAGTCATCACGGTGGGTTGGGTTATAATGCACCATCATCATCATCATCAGCCACAAGAAAAGTATTCAGCTACCTAGGTGCGCGTATTGCCTTATTACAAACGCGTAGTGGATACTTCCCAACATTACTTGCAGTGGGCATCCTATAGGGGGGTTTTACACAGATCATCGTCGCACGCATGGTTCCCTCCAAGCACGGTTGAGGTACTCACCGAGGAACGAAGTCGAGTCACAAGGCAGTGCTCGATGGAAGTGGAAAGACTCTGAAATATAGTGACGGAATCGAGCATTGTATTCCCGATTTGAAGATTATTTGTCTTTAGAAAGTCACAGAAACTGTCGCATTGCTTCGCCTAGCCGACAAGTCTTTGTACGACTCGAATGAGTCATGCACGCATGCGCAGTGTGCCCCAGAGCACGAACACCAACCGATGCATCTCAGGCTCGATTGACCTTGGATTGACAGAGCCTCACTTGTTTGCCGGTATAGAGACGTCAGACTCTGTCCAGGTGGCGCTGCGAAAAACGCCGCCACCAGCGCTCTCATCGCTGCCCTGGCCATAACTGGGTAGTGCAAAGAGAGCCGTCCGCAAGCGAATGTGCATAGGTCGCTATAGAACCCCCCCCTCTTTGGTTGGTGTTGAGGCGCGCTTTCCTGAAAATCAAGGACCTGGAAAGCATCTTCCGTCAACCAGCCCTCGCTTCATAAATGTAGGAAGATCATCAAAGTGGACTGCGGGTACAATGCAAAAGATGTTTCAGTTATTTCTACAACTCGCAAGTGCAAGCGAGCATCGCATGACATCGTGTTCAAGGCACTCCGACGTGCATCCCGTAACGCCTAAATGCGTTAAATTTGGGCATAAGTGCATACAGGAGCAAGGTGTTTTACGATCAGTGGTACGAAGCTCGCTTTATCAGGCACCAATGGCCCCGGCGATTTTCGCCTTTGCAGTAGCATTTCCATCCATCTCTCGCTTCCTGTGCGTTTAACTGTTTTATTAAGCATCCTAGAATTTTCTGTTGACGGTTGTGTTCTGTTTGTATATACCACAATTGGGGAGACGTGCATGTCCACTTTCTCGGTGTACAACGAAAGGGAAAACAGTGGCCTCCGAGATAGCTCCGACAATCGCGGAGTCCACGGGCAAGAAAAACCTGACGGTGGTCACGACCAACATTTTGCGATTTACTTGTATGACGCACGTGTTAGCATTTGCTAGTTAAAGCCGGAACTTTGAGCCTTCAGTGCGTACGTGCGCGATGCTGTGTGGTGACGACCAGTTCAGATTATGGGTGGTCGCGGAGTGCGCGATGTTTATCGCGCACTTCACCAGTCTGCATTTAACTGCTGCACGGCGCGCACCGCGGTCTGAGGCTCTGCTGAGCTTCATAGTCAAGGTTACCATGGTTCTATGTCAAGGCTGCTTAAAACAATAACAGGCGACCCACATTATCACACTTTCTCATGCGACCGGCTGTGAAGAACGCGAGTAATTCGCTTACCCAATACGTTCGCAATGACCCGTATCCAGCGCTCTCACCGTTCTGCTTCGTACAACAGCTACGGAAATCGGTAAAACTGAAGTCCTTTACGTCCGTAGCAATTCACAACGCAACAGTAGCGTCGACTGAGGCCTTCTTCGTAGCCCGCGGAGCTGTTGCGTCTGCTCTTGTTTTCGCCGTCGTTCTGGCAAGCACTTCATGGCGGTTCGGTTGCGCGTCCGACTACAGCGGAGAGAAATTAGTAGCTTTTTTTCTGAGTGTTGAATGCGCCAACACACCTAATATTTAGCTCAATCGTTGTTTCGCACTCGCTAGTTGCACCTGGTTGCACAGGAAACTGCGCAAGGGAGCCGGACTTTGCACTACCCAAAACTGCTCCGACAGGTGGCGCTACGTGTCTGCAAAGCTCCAGAGTCTGACGTCTATAATCGCTCTCGCACTAACCTGCCACTGAAAAGCGTACGCGCATTACCACAAGGCATGCTTGGCCGCCAAAATTTCGGTCCCGGCGTAATTATTTTAGTTCATGGTCATTCGCAACATATTGAAAAATAAATAACCAATGTTTAAAAACACATAGAGAATTTACGTTATCCACGTTTCATGAGCTAATATGTAATGATAAAAAGTCGGTGTATCTATTCTCTGTCCTTCCTCCTAGGCATGCAGCCATCAATTGGTTCGCCCTTTCGTCACTCTGCCTGGTATTCATGCTCACCCTGGGTATCCTAATGCTTGTCGTCTTCACCGACAGTAAGTGAAATATGTGTAGGCAGAAAACAACTCAGTGATGTAGTCACTTCTGACAAATCGTTTGCATGAGCGGCGTGGCTGCATTTTTTTTTTAGTCACTTCCCTCCTGGTTAATTTTGTACGCAGATTTGATGACATCCACTCAATATAATTGTTGTGCACAATTTTGTGGCTCTGCTCTAAAACTGTAGTTCCCACATAGTGACTTCTCTTCAACGTAACTTATACGCTGGCTGCTAAAAAGCCCTCCATTGCTGTTCAGTTAGCAGTGGGATTCAATAACCAAGATAGGCAAAAATCATGCGTGTAAAATTTTATGCTTGGTCAGCAACTTCGCCCAATACCGCCTACTGGATATTATTAGGTATATGCCGAAATTTTCTGATTTGATAAAGTACAAAAAAGATATTACGTGGTGATCATCCTCAAAAATTGCGACCAGCGAAAAATATATTCTTACTCATTTTTGGGCAACACAAAACTGCAGCAGCGCATCTTGGAGTCGAACCTCGAAGCGTATCAGCGTTTGCAGATCTCTTCAGGATTTGTCAGCATAAATAGCTATTGATGATACCTACCGCAGCATGAATCACTACCCACAAAATCCTGTACGTGGTCTTCAAAACGTAATCAAATGCAAAGTTTGCAGCAGGCATCTCTAAATGTTGTGATAGACAAATCAAATGCTCTACTTCTATAGATCCAAACTGGTGACGAACACCAAGGCCGCACGTTTCAGCATCGCTGGTTAACATCTGTACGGAGGGCTTAAGCGGTGATTTTGTTCCCTTTTGTCAACAATTTTTCCTTCGTCTCTTCTTGGTATGAGTTACTTAGCAAGCGTCTTTTTCAACGTGATCAATGCTTTTGGCATTTAAACAGGCTACTCTACACATTTACCATTACAAGGCGAATGATACATTTGTATGAAATGGACACAAGCGATCTCTTTCCTATACTTTAGGACGAAAAAGACACATGTAATGGGAGAAATCCTCGGGCTGAGTACGTGGAGTTTGGCCACCTGAGAACACCTATCAAATTAGGTGAAAATTCACAGAGAACTGTCGTAGATGGTCGGCCGCTTTGTCGGGCATCTCTTTAGCCCTTATTTATTGATTTTTTTGTACAGGTGATTTGTGTATGAGTAATCCGTAAGAAAGGCTACGTGTAGGGCTTGAAAAAATTTCATGCCGGGCAGCTCATTGTCAGTTTCCCTACAAGATAAAATTAGGACCACGTTATCATGCAATCAACCAAAGCAACAAGTAAAACCTCGTACAGTTTACTGGACATATAACCAACCCCTGTATATGGCCCTCATAGGCTGCGAGAAAGCAGCTGATTCACACGAAATCTCAGCAAGCATGCAAACATCACGGAGTAAGGGTGTAGACAAAACGTATATAAAAATACTTCAAGAAATCAACAGCGACTGCACACCCTGGAGTCCCCATAAAGAAAGCAATAAAATTACAATAAGTAAAGGTGTAAGGCCTAGAGATACGATCTCTGCAATGCTAGTCACTGCGAAGTGTGCAGGAGGTTTTTACAGGAGAGCCCCTAAGTTCGCAACAATCAGTATTAAGAGTTAGGGGAGAGTACCTCAGTAAGCTGCGATTCACTGTTGACATCATCATGCTTAGTAACTCGTGGGACGAACTGCAAAAGCATGATTAGTTAATTGGACAAGCAAAGCAGAATGGTTGGCCTAAAAATTGATGCGCACAAAACTGAAGTAACGTTCACGAGTCCCGGAAGAGAGGAACGCATTGCGATAAGTAACGAGGCCCTGGAAGTGGTAAAGGAATACGTCTATCCAGGACAGCTATACGGACCGCAGATCTAAACCATGACACTGAAGTAATTAGAACAATAAGAATTAGAATGTTTGGCAGGTATTCCCATGTCATGAATGGCAGTTTACCAGTACTACTGAAAATAAAAGTATATAACAACTGCATCTTAACCTACAAAGCAGAAACCTAGTGACTTACAAGGTGGGCTCAACTGAAATTGAGGACGACGCAGAGGACAATGGAAAGAAAAATTATAGGTGTAACCTTAAGGGACAAAATTGGGGGACCCTTAAGCTTCGCCTTTAAGAGTTGAACGCGATAGCGATATCCCGTCCCTAGTGCGTACTTCAATCACTTAGTGCATACTATGTAATGGGTAGTATGCTTTAAACTAGGAGAAATTATGCGCGGCAAATGTGGGAAATGTTTTCGAACTTGCTATGCACCCACTACGTGGTGTTAAGGGAATACGCGCAGTAAGGTGTGTGCCGTTTGTAATGGGTGGCTGTCTTTAAACTATAGAATCGTTATGATAGTCACATATTCTGACGCCCGATGGCGATGTACGCTTGTACCACGCAATATTCCTGGGATATTACATGTTATATTGCGACGCCTATATAAAGGACGCTTGCGTTTGCGAAGCATGGAAGTTATTTTCACTGCATTTCCAAGCAGAGGAAGTTATTTTCACAGTATTTCCAAGCAGAGGCATGGCTGTGTGGTAGAACGCCTGCTTGCCACGCAGACAACCCGGGTTCGATGCTCACTCGGACCCGAAAATTTTTATTTATTTTATTTGCATCTTTCTCGATTTTTCGGTCACGGACAAGATGATGATTTTTCGGTCACGGACAAGATGATGATTTTTCGCTCACAACCAACGACGCCGACGCCGGAATTTCTGCGAAACGAGCTCTTTAACGCTATCGCGTTAAAAAGAGAGCAGAGTGGCTGACGGAACAAACGCCCGTTAAGGACATCTTAGCCGTAATCAAGAAGAAATGGGCATGGGCATGGCATGTACTTCGAAGGCAAGATAAACACTGGTCATGAATAGTAACAGACTGGTTTCCAAGAGAAGTCAAGCGTGTGATCGGGACGCAGAAATTTAGGTGGGCAGATGAGCTTAAGAACTTTGTTGGTAAGACGTGGCAGCAGCAAGCGCAATACCGGGTTAATTCGAGAAAAAGGTAAGAGGCTTTTGCCTTGGAGTGGGCGCTGTCAGACTGCTGATGATGATCGCTCCGCAATCTCCCCCGAAGATTTCGTACACATGACAACCGCACCATGTTCTGTCAAGAAACAATAAAAGTTAACGAAATCATGGAGGTAACCCTTTCAGTAACGCAGCAACCACAGCTTCACGTACTTCGGAAAACAAGGGCAATAACAAAGTTCCTTTCCTCGATCGTCAACAACTTTGCAATCAAACCCCTTTTGCTGTTCCTAAATGCAAAAATGTAACACGTAGCACTTGTACGACATTGTCTACGCAGCCGCCCAAGCGAAAGAGAGCACACGGACCGACGCAAAGGCACTCGATGGTGACGAAGGAGGCAGCGGACCGTCGCCACCGATGGACGTCATACTACGAGTTGGCTCTGGGACGAAAGTCACAAATGGTAGGCAACGCAGAGGTGTTGTGCGCAGCACGCGTGGTGCCTGGGTCAGATGTCTAGGCTGCTTATGGTACGAGAACCGTCGATATCTAGGTCATATTTTCGTAAGCACAGAGCCTGCACCCAATATCCTGCGTGCCGCAGCCTTTGGAATGTAGTAGATAAAGCCCCTTTTTGTCTATTTGCACCTGAAACCACGCGCGTCCGAAGAACATCTAAATCTGTAGCTCTACTTTCACTGCAATGGTTTGGTATCATTTCACAAATAACTTCAATTATCCATTCATAAATAGGTTTTTCTTCATTGATACATTTATATTTTAAGGCCACAAAAACTGAACAACACCGTACACTTATTGTAGCAAGAATAAAGAATAGATCGCCCATCATGACCCTACTGAAAATTCCTATACAAATAGGACCCGTACATACGATGTTATTGGATACGGGTCGTATGGGTGATACAGGGTTTATGGGTCATATGGGTGATAAGGGATTTATGGGGCATATAGGTGATAAGGGATTTATGGGGCATATAGGTGATATAGGTTCACGGGCCTTATGGGTGTCATGGGTCATATAGGTGATATGGGTCCGACGAATTCTCCGGGTCCTATGGACATGTAGTAAGGGTTATAAGTGACGTGTGATTGAGCATAGTAATAAGGCAATGCCAGTTTATGAAGAGTGTAGCAAATACGAATATGTAGCAGTGTGTGCTTTCATGGTGCTTCAAAAGTGCAGTAGACTGTGAATGGGTGGAAAAAATATGGTTATATGTAGGCACATTGGAGAAAACCAATGAGACAAATATTCGTACATCTTCATGATTTATTTAAATCATTCAACATTTTGGCAACGACGCATTTCATCTCTTTAGCTGGCCAGGCGCATGCACACCTGCTGGCCTACACTTCACAGATGAGTAATGAGAAAATACATGAAGCACTGCTTAAATATTTAGATTATTTGTTCACCTATAAGTTAAAATGTAAAGCCATCACGTAGAGCAAAATACATTAAAGGGGTACTGACACGAAATTTCATAGTTGAGGCAGCCTGCGGGATGATTCCCGTGAACATGCGTATATCATCTACGAAATCTGAACAGCAATTGTAGCTTAGAAGGCAGTTTATATGAATATTGAAGTTTGTGTGCCCGATCCAGTGCTATACGCTGCACCTCGCATCATTGAAATCATACAAAGTGACCTGAAGGTGACTCCCAACTTTCGAGACGTCACCACTGTGGCTGAGCTCAGAGCTGATGCAGCCAGATTAATGACATCATAGTCACCATTGCCCTTTGGCCACACTTGTGCTAACGGGCTGCTATTTGGTGACTGCTCACGTGTCCGTGCCTGCGGTGAACATGTGGAAAGTGAGGAAGCCTCAAGAAAGTGTTATGAGTACCATTTTACACGCTAGCTGGCATTTTTTGCACCCGGTGGCCCGGTCCCGTACTGCAGCAAGCAATCTGCTGCGTTATGAATAATAGGCCATCAGCAATGTATTGCAGCAAAAAAATGCCTGACAAAAATTTTTGTGTCAGTACCTCTTTAAGCAATACTCACTAGTCACAGCCTCCAAATTTCTTGGTATCAGGGCCCTCTTCGGGGGCACCTGTCTGACCTCCTGATGTGCGAAACCCCAACAAGGAGCTACAATGGGGCTCTTGTTCTGAAGCTCAAGGACACTCCACAGGAGCTTTGTGGCCGCCTTGCAAAATAAGGAGTCCTTCTGTCGCAATATCAGCCAAGCTCACTGCTCCTCCTTCAAGAATATGCTGCTTGTCAGATGAACCTGCATTGGAAAAATGTTTCTGTGATCCTTTCCTTTTCTGTGGGAGTTAATTTTGTTGCACTCACTCTCAAACTGTTGCTATTACACTTAAAATTTACTTGCATAACTGCCTTGAAGCATAAAGTTTCAATATTGAAAATTATTGCTCCAAGAGGTCTCACAATTTTGATTTGAAACAGATAGAGGAGCTCACAGAAAAATATGTGTGCAGCTCAAGGCACATGCAGAAGTTGTGATCGGTGGCATTAGCACAACATTCAGAATGGCAGATGTGCAATCACTCGTTCTACTGACTGCTAAAATATCGGGTAAAAACGTGGAAGTAAACCATAAGTTTCAAGAGAAGCGGCAAAATCAGATATAGCAAAGCTATATGAGTGCGTGCTTGTGCCAAAGAGAATTCGTCCTCTTGTTCTTCAAGCACCTTGATGATTAATGCAGGCAAAACCACAAAGAGCATAGCCATTTAAAAGGGCCCCAAACCACCCAGAGGTCGAAATTCAATTGTGGTGGGGAAGTTGTGCACGAGTCTACAACGAACACATAGCCGTGAGCATTTTTCAAAACGGTGCCATAATAGCGGAGTTAGACGCATTTGATGATCAAAACGCGGCCATCGCTCCTTTCGCTCTTTCCTTCACTACCTTCAACAGATCTCCTCTCCCAAAACTGCTTTGCCCTCCTCGCCGAGTGCCCCTCCCAAACTCGCGTGGCATACGTCATCGCTGACGTGCTGTTTGAAACACCGTCTACTTCTGGTTGCCGCGACTTCGACAATTCCGTGCTTGTTGGCTAACTGCTGTTGCCGCACCGGCCCCAGCTCCTACGAATTGTGCCGGTATGGACTGTGTGTTGCGCGTGCCTTCAAAGGATCGCCAGCATGATGGATTTGTACGGTGACACACCGTGCCAGAGCACCTCCGTGTGAGATGAGGAGCCGCCGCCACCACAACACGACGAACAACAAGGAGCGCAGGCAGCTGCTTGCAGACTAACCGGAAGGCGTAGGTCCTGGTTCAACCAATCACAGCATGACTTGCGCTCCGCATCACAGATTCAACTTCGTGACGTCACACACGTCACAAGGAGGGCGGAGGGGCCAGGAGAGGAGAAAGGATTGTTTCTTGGAAATTGTGGCGCGCTCGTGGCCTGTAGGGCTGCCACGTGTGGCATTGTTGACCGTGACGGCATTCTGCACACGGTGCACGTGTTTACTTGAAATGTTTGAAAAAAATATCGGAGGTGGTTTAGGGGCCATTTAAGGGCGCGCTCGCGCCAAAGAGAAGTCTTTTTCCTCTCATTTTTGGAGTGCCTTGATGATGATATTAAGTGCTGAGCACTTTAGGGGCCTGGGTTGTCTGCTGTCGCTTTCAACTAAATCACTTTCAAGTAAATTGTTTTTATCAAGCGTAGATGATGGCAAATATACAGGAATTAGACATGCTGAAATTTTTTTTTCCCCCAATTTTGGTGCAGTATACACAGTGCTCTTCATGAAATAATTAAAGGGGCCCTCCAACACTTTTCAGCCATGGTCAGAAAACACTGCTGATCGGTAGTCGAGTCTCCTGAGAGCACTTAGCCAAACATTATAGCCCAGCACGCAGCCTGGAATTCACAATTCATTCTCAAAGTCAACCAGAAATCGCTGTTATCCCTTGACAATATGATGCCATAAACCCAACTGACTGCACCTCAAGCACAAAGTCTTCCTGCGGCGGGAGGCTGCCACATGCCTGAACAGTCGCTCGCGATCACGCTGAAAGGAAACCCCACGTTCGAAGAAAAAAGGAACGAAAGAGCTAAAGATCATGACGCACGTTGATCAATGAGCGTAGCTTCTTGCCCCCCTTGTCCTCCCCCACCTGCGTAGCTTTCAGCGCGCTTGCTCATACAAAAGGAGAGAGAAAGCATGTAAAGCATGTGACAAATCTCTGTAACTCCACTAGTACTTCACGGATTGTAAGAATTTTTCCGACAGTCAATTTAATGTAGCCATTCGATGATTACTTGGAAAGGTGTTGCACAGCCCCTTTAATACAAGGCAAAATGAACATGCATCTGTGACATGAAGGTACGCATTCTTCAGCCTATTTGTTTATGGCACGGTGTACCCATAACAATTCCAACCTGCAATTTGACTTCCAAACCACCTTTTCCAAAACTTCACCCACTGTAACGATCACACCTCTAAATCAGTCAATTATCCAAAAACGAAAGAAATGTAATCATTATGCAAGAAAATACAGTACATGCTCACATAACAGGTAAGTGCAAGCACAGTGCAAGCAGCAGTAGTGTAAATGGCATATTCAGCCCATATGATGAATGTAATGGGACTGATAGTGATGAGTACTAATGCATCAACAGCAAACAAAGATTTGCAAAAACATACAGCTGCCTACCTCTTTATTTATGAGGGCCGATGCTGTAAGCGGCAGCTCACCACTGGCACCTGCACCCTGAAAGGCAAAAGATTGGATAGCTTAATTATACATACAACAAGGTGATTCCACACAAGCATGTGAGCATAGCTGACACAAACGAGCACTTAAACCACATTTGAAAGCAGCATGCCAAATCACAGCCTCTACTGAGCCCGCGCAGCAACATGAGATGCCAACAGTCGCTTCTCTGAAGCATGCCCTCTTCACCCCCCTCTGGAGAAGGCACCCTGCCGATCGCTAGCATGCTTCACATCAAATGCTGGTGCAAAAGCGGGAAAAAAATAAGAACTCTAGACACAATGCCATGTGGAAGGAGGCCGCTACACTGCCATGAGACAAACATGCAAAAAGGAATGCGCTCCTTCCAAGGCCTTCGTTGTGCTATGCATGCATGCGTTTTGTCAATAATCCTAGAACCAGGGCGCCATTGGTTGACAATCTCACTCATGAGTCGGCTGATTGAAACTAACTCCGACTTAGGTCGAGCCACGAGTCTGAGTCTGTTGAAGAAGCGTATAGTAGGCTGGCTTGTCAATTCAGCCGCCCATGCAAAACATCAATACAATTGAAAGCTAAATTTCTAAACAGTGCACACCTGGTTGATAGCTTCCCTTAGAAGCATGCCAACCACTGTCAGGGTGTGGCACAGGTGGCATCATTGGGAATGACTGAGGTAGCGCCTCCAGTGGTGGTGATGCTGGTTGTGATGGCAGCAATGGCCGAGGCGAAATGGAGGCTGTGGTGGTGGTGACAACAGCTGCAGTGCCTGTGCTGAAGGTGGCTGATCTGGCAGCAATGGCTGCGACTTAAGGGGTGATAGATTATAGGTACCAGGAAATCGTGAGAGAGTTTACTACATTACTGAAATCTACAACTTAGAATGACAGAAAGCTGAGCTTGTTGGTAGGGATTCAGTAGGATTCATGTTGGATACAATCACGTCACGCAATACCAAATTTGGTGTATATCAAGCTAGCGAAATGGCCACGAGCGTGCCATGAGCTATGCAAGTCATGTTGCACATGCTTGTCATGTTTTTCATATTACCACTTGTCATTTATGTTCGTCATAGTCACGTCACACAATACCAAATTTGTCTATATCAAGCTAGTGAAACAGCCGTCAGAGCACCATGAGCGTGGCATGTAAATCAAGTTGTACAAGACATACACGTCATGATTTTCATGATATGACCAGTCATTAATGTTCGTCATACAGTCATGTTATGCCAAACCAATTTTGGTATAAATCCTATTAACGACACGGTCTGGAGAGCACAAAGTCGTAGGCAGCTAGATAGATACGCTCAAAGTCGTCGAAGTTCACTATGAAATGCTTCACATTTAATATTACCACTCATTGGAGAGGCTCTAAATACCGTAAAATCCCAAGTAAGTGCTCCCTCCCAGAGCAAGCACCCCCTCCCTTCTTCGGGAGATTTCAAATATGCGGCCTCTTCTCCCCTCCCAACATCTTCACTGTTTATATTTGCCCAACGAGGGCGAATAAAAACAGTGAATGCATGCATATTCAAGAAAGTGCTTAATTAAAAGCACGGGTGTGCATTCTTTATTCTTAGGGGCTCTTCCGCCTCCAGCTTGAATTTTTATCCATGACCGAGCAAGGGCCCACTCTCCAAATCTTGTTGAAGTATCATTCACTCTAGGGAGGTGTGCTTGCTTGGGATTTTACGGTAAGCACAACATGCTAGGATGTCTACACTTTCCAGTAACACATACCTCAAAACTAGAGTTGCAGTAACTGCGTAGCTTATGTCATCTATTACTTTTTAAGTAGTCATGAAGATTCACTAGTGACATACGATATTGCATGCTATGTTGCTGACCACAACAGTTTCATGCTGATGTTTATGCAGAGTGATAGAGCCATATGCATTTATGCAAATCTTTAAAGCATTAACTGCATCATATACGTACCAAACATACGACATAAACATACAATCAGCATGAGTGTAACTTGAAGAAGTTTGCTTCGGCATGTTGACATTCCAGAGAAACATTTTAGCTCATAAAATACGAGGCCTATTTTTGCCAAGGTCCGAATGGTCACCAAATAAAGAGCAGTTAAAATCTAATGATGCAACACACACACGTGTTGTACAATCCCTCTAGTGTGGCTGTCTACCTCATGAGGTTGCAGCTCTCTGTTCTAGATGCGCAGCAGGCATGTAAGCATGCCTCGGATAATAGAGTGCCAAGTGTGAAGTGTGTACTGTAATTCAATTTCTGCCTGCTGAGCGGTGCAGTGCAGCTGAAATTCATCGAATAATGAGCAATGTGTATAGCACAACTTTCATAAGTGACAGCAAGGCACTGTAATAGTTTAAGAAATTATAGCAGGGTGCACAGATGTTTACAATGCAGACGCACCAGGAATGGAGTGAGTGTCAACCGATGATTTTTTTTACTGAATGAATCAGGTGTTTTGGGAAAGTGGTCGGGTCACAGTTTCTGGGCTGAGTGATTCATTTCCTGAAATTTTGCAGTCAGCTCAATACACCATTGATGGCATACCATTATTGCACACAGAGACTCCAGTGGCACAAAATGTGTGCATAGTGGGTTGCCAAGATGCTGATTGGTCATGAAAAAATTGTGAAGAGGTGCCACCTTAACATTTCTTCAGCACTACCATGACGAAGGAAAAGAGAGTTTCTGAGCAGAATAGTCACATGCGACGAGACATTGGCCCACTTCAAAACCGAAGAAACGAAAGCGCAACACCAACAGTGGAAGCATTCTGATTCCCTGAGAGCAAGGAAGTTCAAGTGAACCTTCTCCAACAAGAAGTGTATGGCTGCTGTGTTTGGGAAGAGAAATGGTGTCCTCTTGGTGGAATCCATGGGACCTGGCACGACCATCACAGCGGCATCGTACGTGTAACTCTCGAATGCCTACAGAGGGCAATGCAGAACAAGCGAAGAAGGATGTTGTCATCATACATTGTCTCTTTTCATGACAACGTGGGGCCACAAAGGAAGCGGTGGGAAGTGTTCAATCACTCACCATACAGACCCGACTTAGCGCTCTCTGATTACCATCTCTTTGCTAACATGAAATGCTGGCTAGGAAGCCTGTGCTTTCAACCAGTCCTGTACACAGGTCTGCTGCTTGTTGCAGACTGGCTTACAGAACTTCTCCAGGAGAGCATAGGAAAGTTGCGAGGCAGACAGTTTTGATGAAGCCCTTGAACAACATTTGTTGTGTTGAATACGAAATCACTGAAACTTATATTACTTGTGGCACGAGTGTGATTGTGAAATATTGGTGCTGTTTTTTTTTCTTGGTTAAAAATCATCCTGGCCAAACTGACGTAGTTGCATGTGGTGCCAGTATTATTGATTATTTCTGCACTGTTCTCCTTTCTTGTTATTCCACTCCTGCATGGGCCATGCCAGCCTGAAGCATTGTGAAATAAGTAAATAAATAAGTTGGTGCCACACATCGACAAATGTCTGAATTGAAATGCCAACTATGTAGAGATGTGGCTAGTATGTGTACCTGAACATTTCAAATGAGGCAGTTCTAATTTTCACTCTGGTTACTATTTCGCGGCCAAACAGATCTTGACAACACAAAAAGAATTGTAACATAGGGTGAAAGACACAGACGCACCATTGCCTGGCAAATTTGCACAAATGCACTTGATTGAGCGACTATTGTGCAGCTTCATAAAGCAACCAGAACATTAGAAGTTAGCATCTTGTATATGTTGTTCAATTCTGTTTGATGATTCAAGCATATTTACCTTCCAAGTTCTGACGTTCCTTTCAGAGTCACTCTGGTAGAAAAGATTTTGTTGCACGGCGAGTCGTTTTTTGCCCATCTGCACGAAGTCAGTGGAGTTAGCTAAACCATAGAACACAAAAAATTGGGGTGCAGGCTATTATAAATTAACGAGACGGAAATGAAAACCTAGAATGTGCGCATATTTTGATTAGTTAAAGGCTATGATTTGATGCAGACGTGTTCCTCCGCGATTAAAGCTGAGCTGCACATGCATGCGCTTCTATTGACATACACACGCAAACTCCAAGTAAATCCAATATACTACAGGTTGGTCATCAAGAATAGCGACATGAACTCGTTCATATACACAACTCATACCGGTGTCACACGGGACATTTTGAGCGCCATCAGGGCCGATCGAAATGTGGTTTCTTGATCGCGATCAACAATGGTCGCTACTACAAGTTATGTCGCCGTGCAGCAGCACATGATACCGACCTATTTCCATCCGGATTGGCCATGATCGCGATCAAAAGAGCCCATGGGACACGGACGCGCGCTATAAGTTCGCGAACACGACACACGGTAAAAATATGGCACACACAACGCACAAACATGTTTTCGTTGTGCCTTCTTTTGTTCGTCGCACGTTAAACGCACGCCAGCAAAAGTGTCATAGAAAATAAAATCACACTCACCTCCAAGAAGGTCGACATCCCCGCGAAAGTGGCTCTCCTTGATGTCCTTGCCCGGCTCACTTTTCCAATAGACGCCTATTGTTTTTGCGATATCGGCTACGCTTAGCGGATTGAAGCCTTTCATGAGCTTTCCACAATTGCGCGGTAACCGTCTCTGCAAACGACGAACGTGACTTTTGGTGCAGCCCGCATTTCGAATGCGCCTGCGTGGTCTGACTGAACCCCACATCTGCCGCACAGTTTGAAGAGGAGCACCACACGCTGCACACAGCAAATGTTTAAACCCGGAGGCACTAAAACCGATCAGCACATCCCGCACATCATGCAAACGCCATTACAACGTAAATGACTTCACCATAGGCTTGTCTTGGCCGCTTGGACTCGACCAAGTTCACATCGATAAAGCTCGAAGGTGGCGAAAGCGACAAAACTCATTCACACACTTTCAAATTCATAACCCCACTTTCTTTTACAGTGGTAAAAAAACAGGTAGAAAGTTTGATCAATCTTCACACGTTTTTTTTTTTTTGACGTCACCGGAAATTATAATTTGGCTACCGTAATGCGGCTGCCCTCATGTGTGGTTGACTTATGCTTGTAAACATCCGGTCGCGCAAATTACAAATGGCAGCCAAGCACTCTGCGGTAATCGCGTTGATTCTCATCGACACATTAACAAACTGGACCTACCGAGAGCGGAGGGCATGGGAAGAAAAAGCTTTTGTGAGCTTCAGTAAGCTTCCCTGCTGATTACAGTTCAGCAGCATGCTGTGACGGCATACATCAACTGGCGCACATAAGCACACATGATCACCAAAAGAACGCGACAAGTACACGCAATTTAGAGAAGAGAAAAAGAAAAAAAAACACATCAAAGACAAATTTCATATCCAGTATTCTAGATTCACGAAGAAGCATGAAGCGCAGATCTGCAACACGAAAACGATTTTGCGTTCAATACACGGGGTAATGGTAAAGTCAGTCTCGTGTGGGCCCCGTAATTTGTGTGTGGTGTTCTTGTTTAGAATTTTTTCATGAGCCGTAAGGATTACACAGAAGAGTATTCGGCTAACGTTGCTATATCTCTAAGCCAGGCCCGTAGCCAGGGGGGGGGGGGGGAGGCTTTACCCCCCCCCCCCCCGGAAATTCGGATGGAGGGGGGGTGTTTTACTTCGAATAAATAATAAAAATAGGTGGTTTTCGAAGTTTTACACAGATGCCCCCCCCCCCCCCCCCACCCCCCCCAAAAACAAAAATTCTGGCTACCGGCCTGCTCTAAGCATTCATGTATTTATTTCGTATATGCATGTAAGAACTCAGCGTAAGTAATAAGTATTAAGAACAGTTGTGTAAGATCAGAGTTTGGAAGAGCTGTGGAGAAGAATGATCTCTGGCTAAGTTGTAAATGATGCGTAAAGCTTTCTTTTGCAGGACGTAGAGATTCTGTAAGGCTGCTAGTAGAAATGAAACACGAAAAGGCTTAACACACGTGACTAACCTGCACATCCCTTAGCAACTTTTCTGTTAGCCAAACACCAAGAGTCTTAAACGGCTGGCACTATTTTTATGTTTTTAGAGCTGAGTCAGTGATTCACGTCATAATATATGACGTGAATCACTGACTCAGCTCTAAAACATAAATATATGTTTACCCTCAGTGCAAAAAGTGATCGCTTTCGTGTTAACCGCAATAACTTCTAGTGCATTTACTTCCCAACCACGCTCCATCTTTACAACCGAAAAAAGTCAACGACGATTACGACACTGCCTAATGCGAATTCTGAGCGCAGCTTGTATTGGGGCTATGCCAACTGCAACCACATGTGGTAGAACTTGTTTTGGCTTTCCGCAGTTGTAGCAATGTAACATTCGTTACATATTGCCACAGGAACTGCCAGCGCTCAAGTTGTACGCACACCACACTGCAGTGCATTGCAGGCGTCGCGAAACGCCGAGCGCTCGAGTGCAACGCACACCACCATGTGCGTTGAAGGTGTCGCGAATGAAGCGAAACGCCTAGAGCCCCGTTCATGGTCGTCGCCAGGAGTTTCTCTTGGGGGGGTGCAAGCGAGCGTTGCATCGCGGCTCGGGGAGGGGGAGAGCACTGGTCAAGATTGGGTGCGGGCAATTGGTGGTGAGGCTTGAGCGGGGCAAGTGCCCCTTTCCCACCCCCCTGCCGACGCCCATGGCCCCGTTACGACAATCGAAGCCAGCCGCAGTGCACGTCTCAGCCCCGCATGCGCACAAAATCCGACCGTAACGAACAGAGGGGGGGGACACCTAGTTGTCTGGTGGTGATGGTTTCATGCATACGTACAACAATAAACAAAACATTGAGAATTATGTGCTCTTATAGAATTTCTGAGCGATAACCAACGCCAAGTATCGATCACGAACGATCAAGTGTATGCCAACCAAATGTTCGGATGAGCCATTTGAGGCATTACGTGTTAACTTGAGATGAAAATTCAAGCTACTCCTGTTTCAAGGGCACGACTAAGGTGACACGTAGTTGTCTGGTGGTCACGGTTTCACACATACATTCAACAAGATGCTTTTGAAGGTTGAGATGGGAGCACGTGAAACAAAACATTGAGAATTATGTGCTCTTGAGGAACTTCTGAGCGATAACCAACAATAAGTATCCTTCACGAACGACCAAGCTTGTGCCAACCAACAGTTCGGATGAGCCATTTGGAGCATTACGTGTTAACTTGAGATGAAAATTCAAGCTACTCCTGTTTCAAGGGCACGACTAAGGTGACACATAGTTGTCTGGTGGTCACGGTTTCACACATACATTCAACAAGATGCTTTTGAAGGTTGAGATGGAAGCTCGTGAAACAAAACATTGAGAATTATGTGCTCTTGAGGAACTTCTGAGCGATAACCAACAATAGGTATCGTTCACGAACGACCAAGCTTGTGCCAACCAACAGTTCGGATGAGCCATTTGGAGCATTACGTGTTAACTTGAGATGAAAATTCAAGATACTCCTGTTTCAAGGGCACGACTAAGGTGACACGTAGTTGTCTGGTGGTCACGGTTTCACACATACATTCAACAAGATGCTTTTGAAGGTTGAGATGGAAGCTCGTGAAACAAAACATTGAGAATTATGTGCTCTTGAGGAACTTCTGAGCGATAACCAACAATAAGTATCGTTCACGAACGACCAAGCTTGTGCCAACCAACAGTTCGGATGAGCGATTTGGAGCATTACGTGTTAACTTGAGATGAAAATTCAAGCTACTCCTGTTTCAAGGGCACGACTAAGGTGAGACGTAGTTGTCTGGCGGTCACGGTTTCACACATACCTTCAACAAGATGCTTTTGAAGGTTGAGATGGGAGCACGTGAAACAAAACATTGAGAATTATGTGCTCTTGAGGAACTTCTGAGCGATAACAAACAATAAGTATCGTTCATGAATGACCAAGCTTGTGCCAACCAACAGTTCGGATGAGCGATTTGGAGCATTACGTGTTAACTTGAGATGAAAATTCAAGCTACTCCTGTTTCAAGGGCACCACTAAGGTGAGACGTAGTTGTCTGGCGGTCACGGTTTCACACATACCTTCAACAAGATGCTTTTGAAGGTTGAGATGGGAGCACGTGAAACAAAACATTGAGAATTATGTGCTCTTGAGGAACTTCTGAGCGATAACCAACAATAAGTATCGTTCACGAACGACCAAGCTTGTGCCGACCAAAAGTTCGGATCAGCCATTTGGAGCATTACGTGTTAGCTTGAGATGAAAATTCAAGCTACTCCTGTTTCAAGGGCACGACTAAGGTGACACGTAGTTGTCTGGTGGTCACGGTTTCACACATACATTCAACAAGATGCTTTTGAAGGTTGAGATGGAAGCACGTGAAACAAAACATTGAGAATTATGTCCTCTTGAGGAACTTCTGAGCGATAACCAACAATAAGTATCGTTCACGAACGACCAAGCTTGTGCCGATCCAACAGTTCGGCTGAGCCATTTGGAGCATTACGTGTTAACTTGAGATGAAAATTCAAGATACTCCTGTTTCAAGGGCACGACTAAGGTGACACGTAGTTGTCTGGTGGTCACGGTTTCACACATACATTCAACAAGATGCTTTTGAAGGTTGAGATGGAAGCTCGTGAAACAAAACATTGAGAATTATGTGCTCTTGAGGAACTTCTGAGGGATAACCAACAATAAGTATCGTTCACGAACGACCAAGCTTGTGCCAACCAACAGTTCGGATGAGCCATTTGGAGCATTACGTGTTAACTTGAGATGAAAATTCAAGCTACTCCTGTTTCAAGGGCACGACTAAGGTGACACGTAGTTGTCTGGTGGTCACTGTTTCACACATACATACAACAAGATGCTTTTGAAGGTTGAGATGGAAGCTCGTGAATCAAAACATTGAGAATTATGTGCTCTTGAGGAACTTCTGAGCGATAACAAACAATAAGTATCGTTCACGAATGACCAAGCTTGTGCCAACCAACAGTTCGGATGAGCGATTTGGAGCATTACGTGTTAACTTGAGATGAAAATTCAAGCTACTCCTGTTTCAAGGGCACGACTAAGGTGAGACGTAGTTGTCTGGCGGTCACGGTTTCACACATACATTCAACAAGATGCTTTTGAAGGTTGAGATGGGAGCACGTGAAACAAAACATTGAGAATTATGTGCTCCTGAGGAACTTTTGAGCGATAAGGAACAATAAGTATCCTTCACGAACGACCAAGCTTGTGCCAACCAACAGTTCGGATGAGCCATTTGGAGCATTACGTGTTAACTTGAGATGAAAATTCAAGCTACTCCTGTTTCAGGGGCACTACTAAGGTGACACGTAGTTGTGTGGTGGTCACGGTTTCATGCATACGTACAAGAAGATGCTTTTGAAGGTTGAGATGGAAGCACGTGAAACAAAACATTGAGAATTATGTCCTCTTGAGGAACTTCTGAGCGATAACCAACAATAAGTATCGTTCACGAACGACCAAGCTTGTGCCGATCCAACAGTTCAGATGAGCCATTTGGAGCATTATGTGTTAACTTGAGATGAAAATTCAAGCTACTCCTGTTTCAAGGGCACGACTAAGGTGACACGTAGTTGTCTGGTGGTCACGGTTTCATGCATACGTACAAGAAGATGCTTTTGAAGGTTGAGATGGGAAGCACGTGAAACAAAACATCGAGAATTATGTGCTCTTGAGGAACTTCTGAGCGATAACAACAATAAGTATCGTTCACGAACGACCAAGCTTGTGCCGATCCAACAGTTCGGATGAGCCATTTGGAGCATTACGTGTTAACTTGAGATGAAAATTCAAGCTACTCCTGTTTCAAGGGCACGACTAAGGTGACACGTAGTTGTCTGGTGGTCACGGTTTCACACATACATTCAACAAGATGCTTTTGAAGGTTGAGATGGAAGCTCGTGAAAAAAACATTGAGAATTATGTGCTCTTGAGGAACTTCTGAGCGATAACAAACAATAAGTATCGTTCACGAACGACCAAGCTTGTGCCATCCAACAGTTCGGATGAGCCATTTGGAGCATTACGTGTTAACTTGAGATGAAAATTCAAGCTACTCCTGTTTCAAGGGCACGACTAAGGTGACATGTAGTTGTCTGGTGGTCACGGTTTGCACACATGCATTCAACAAGATGCTTTTGAAGGTTGAGATGGGAGCACGTGAAACAAAACATTGAGAATTATGTGCTCCTTGAGGAACTTTTGAGCGATAAGGAACAATAAGTATCCTTCACGAACGACCAAGCTTGTGCCAACCAACAGTTCGGATGAGCCATTTGGAGCATTACGTGTTAACTTGAGATGAAAATTCAAGCTACTCCTGTTTCAAGGGCACGAGTAAGGTGACATGTAGTTGTCTGGTGGTCACGGTTGCACACATGCATTCAACAAGATGCTTTTGAAGGTTGAGATGGAAGCTCGTGAAACAAAACATTGAGAATTATGTCCTCTTGAGGAACTTCTGAGCGATAACCAACAATAAGTATCGTTCACGAACGACCAAGCTTGTGCCGACCCAACAGTTCAGATGAGCCATTTGGAGCATTACGTGTTAACTTTAGATGAAAATTCAAGCTACTCCTGTTTGAAGGGCACGACTAAGGTGACACGTAGTTGTCTGGTGGTCACGGTTTCAAACATACATTCAACAAGATGCTTTTGAAGGTTGAGATGGAAGCTCGTGAAACAAAACATTGAGAATTATGTGCTCTTGAGGAACTTCTGAGCAATAACCAACAATAAGTATCGTTCACGAACGACCAAGCTTGTGCCGACCAAAAGTTCGGATGAGCCATTTGGAGCATTACGTGTTAACTTGAGATGAAAATTCAAGCTACTCCTGTTTCAAGGGCACGACTAAGGTGAGATGTACTTGTCTGGTGGCCACGGTTTCACACATACATTCAACAAGATGCTTTTGAAGGTTGAGATGGAAGCACGTGAAACAAAACATTGAGAATTATGTGCTCTTGAGGAACTTCTGAGCGATAACCAACAATAAGTATCGTTCACGAACCACAAAGCTTGTGCCGACCAAAAGTTCGGATCAGCCATTTGGAGCATTACGTGTTAACTTGAGATGAAAATTGAAGCTACTCCTGTTTCAAGGGCACGACTAAGGTGACACGTAGTTGTCTGGTGGTCACGGTTTCACACATACATTCAACAAGATGCTTTTGAAGGTTGAGATGGAAGTGCATGAAACAAAACATTTAGAATTATGTGCTCTTGTGCAACTTCTGAGCCATAACGAACGCCAAGTATCCTTCACGAACGACCAAGCTTGTGCCGACCAAAAGTTCGGATGAGCAATTTGGAGCATTACGTGTTAACTTGAGATGAAAATTCAAGCTACTCCTGTTTCAAGGGCACGACTAAGGTGAGACGTAGTTGTCTGGTGGTCACGGTTTCATGCATATGTACAGGAAGATGCTTTTGAAGGTTGAGATGGGAGCACGTGAAACAAAACATTGAGAATTATGTGCTCTTGAGGAACTTCTGAGCGATAACCAACAATAAGTATCGTTCACGAACGACCAAGCTTGTGCCGATCCAACAGTTCGGATGAGCCATTTGGAGTATTACGTGTTAACTTTAGATGAAAATTCAAGCTACTCCTGTTTGAAGGGCACGACTAAGGTGACACGTAGTTGTCTGGTGGTCACAGTTTCAAACATACATTCAACAAGATGCTTTTGAAGGTTGAGATGGAAGCTCGTGAAAAAAAACATTGAGAATTATGTGCTCTTATAGAATTTCTGAGCGATAACCAACGCCAAGTATCGATCACGAACGATCAAGTGTATGCCAACCAAATGTTCGGATGAGCCATTTGAGGCATTACGTGTTAACTTGAGATGAAAATTCAAGCTACTCCTGTTTCAAGGGCACGACTAAGGTGACACATAGTTGTCTGGTGGTCACAGTTTCAAACATACATTCAACAAGATGCTTTTGAAGGTTGAGATGGGAGCACGTGAAACAAAACATTGAGAATTATGTGCTCTTGAGGAACTTCTGAGCGATAACCAACAATAAGTATCGTTCACGAACGACCAAGCTTGTGCCGATCCAACAGTTCGGATGAGCCATTTGGAGCATTACGTGTTAACTTTAGATGAAAATTCAAGCTACTCCTGTTTGAAGGGCACGACTAAGGTGACACGTAGTTGTCTGGTGGTCACAGTTTCAAACATACATTCAACAAGATGCTTTTGAAGGTTGAGATGGGAGCACGTGAAACAAAACATTGAGAATTATGTGCTCTTGAGGAACTTCTGAGCGATAACCAACAATAAGTATCGTTCACGAACGACCAAGCTTGTGCCAACTAACAGTTCGGATGAGCAATTTGGAGCATAACGTGTTAACTTGAGATGAAAATTCAAGCTACTCCTGTTTCAAGGGCACGACTAAGGTGACACGTAGTTGTCTGGTGGTCACAGTTTCAAACATACATTCAACAAGATGCTTTTGAAGGTTGAGATGGGAGCACGTGAAACAAAACATTGAGAATTATGTGCTCTTGAGGAACTTCTGAGCGATAACCAACAATAAGTATCGTTCACGAACGACCAAGCTTGTGTCAACCAAAAGTTCGGATGAGCCATTTGGAGCATTACGTGTTAACTTGAGATGAAAATTCAAGCTACTCCTGTTTCAAGGGCACGACTAAGGTGACATGTACTTGTCTGGTGGTCACGGTTTCACACATACATTCAACAAGATGCTTTTGAAGGTTGAGATGGAAGTGCATGAAACAAAACATTTAGAATTATGTGCTCTTGTGCAACTTCTGAGCCATAACGAACACCAAGTATCGTTCACGAACGACCAAGCTTGTGCCGACCAAAAGTTCGGATGAGCAATTTGGAGCATTACGTGTTAACTTGAGATGAAAATTCAAGCTACTCCTGTTTCAAGGGCACGACTAAGGTGACACGTAGTTGTCTGGTGGTCACGGTTTCATGCATATGTACAGGAAGATGCTTTTGAAGGTTGAGATGGGAGCACGTGAAACAAAACATTGAGAATTATGTGCTCTTGAGGAACTTCTGAGCGATAACCAACAATAAGTATCGTTCACGAACGACCAAGCTTGTGCCAACCAACAGTTCGGATGAGCCATTTGGAGCATTACGTGTTAACTTGAGATGAAAATTCAAGCTACTCCTGTTTCAAGGGCACGACTAAGGTGACACGTAGTTGTCTGGTGGTCACGGTTTCACACATACATTCAACAAGATGCTTTTGAAGGTTGAGATGGAAGTGCATGAAACAAAACATTGAGAATTATGTGCTCTTGTGCAACTTCTGAGCCATGACGAACACTAAGTATCGTTCACGAACGACCAAGCTTGTGCCGACCAAAAGTTCGGATGAGCCATTTGAAGCATTATGTGTTAACTTGAGATGAAAATTCAAGCTACTCCTGTTTCAAGGACACGACTAAGGTGACACGTAGTTGTGTGGTGGTCACGGTTTCATGCATACGTACAAGAAGATGCTTTTGAAGGTTGAGATGGAAGCACGTGAAACAAAACATTGAGAATTATGGGATGTTGTGCAACTTCTGAGCGATAAACAAAGCCAAGTACTGAACACGAATGAGCAAGCTTGTGCCACGCAAATGTTCGGATGAGCCATTTGAAGCATTGTGTGGAAATTTCAACTGAAAATTCGAGGTACTTTTATTTGAAGAACACCAGTACCGTGAAACTTTTTTTTTTATTGGGCTTTGTGTACTAGTTTTACTGAGTAGAAGTATGACTCCTGAATCTAACTCATGAACAATTGTCCAAACAAACCTGTTGTTATCCCACAAATCTGGTTTTGTCTTTAATTTTTTTTTGTGTGGTTCAGGTAATGGGAAGTTATTAAATGCGAAGCATTTCTTAGCGAACTTCGGTGACTTTGAGCGTATCTATCTATCTATCTATCTATCTAGCCGCCTACGACTTTGTGCTCTCCTGGTCGTATCGTTAATGGGATTTATACCAAAATTGATATGGCATAACATGACTGTATGACAAACATGAATAACTGGTCATATCATGAAAATCATGTCTAACTTGTCATGAAAAGTATGATTTACACGCCATGGCCATAGTGCTCCTGAGGCCATTTTCTTAACTTGATATATCCAAAAATTGGTACGATAAGACATTTCTGCATGACCAACACAAATGACAGGTGGTAATATGAAAATCATGACCTGCATGTCATGTACAACATGATTTACATGCCACGCTCATGGCGCGCTAACGGCCGTTTCGCTAGCTTGATATACACCAAATTTGGTATAGCATGACGTGTCTGTATGACGAACATAAATGCCCAGTGGTCATATGAAAATCATGACATGTCATGTGCAACATGACTTGCATTCCACGCTCATGGCACGCTCGCGGCCGTTTCGATAGTTTGATATACACCAAGTTTGGTATTGAGTGACGTGACTGTATGACGAACATAAATGCCCAGTGGTCATATGGAAATCATGACCTGTCATGTGCAACATGTCTTGCATTCCACGCTCATGGCACGCTGGCGGCCGTTTCGCTAGTTTGATATGCACCAAATTTGGTATTGAGTGACGTGACTGTATGACGAACATAAATGCCCAGTGGTAATATGGAAATCATGACATGTCATGTGCAACATGACTTGCATGCCATGCTCATGACACACTCGTGGCTGTTTCGCTAGCTTGATTTACACCAAATTTTTAAGGCGAAAGCCTTTAATGTCTCATGCTCACATCGGTCCGTCCGTCCCTCTAGCCGTGCCCTGGCACGGTGTCAGGTGGGCGCCGAGGTGCACAAACGGACGCCGATCGCGTTGGACTCTACAGCGCTCGCGCTTTGCTTGCGTAGCGTCGCTGTGACCAGCGTCTCTTATCATGCAAGGAGGGAGACGCGCCATTCTGATCGACCCCGTCTCAGTGGGCACATGCGTTCGAGGAACACACTTTGGAATTGACAAAATGTCCGTCAATATAAACGCTGGAATGCGGATGGCGTCTGCCCGATGCGCAAAGCGCGAGAATACGAACGCATGCGAAACGGAGGCAGATTGGTCTCGCGTCTCGCTACGATTCGAGGTAAAAAATTAAGCGAACATAAATGGCAGGTGGTAACATGAGAATCTTGGCATGCATGTCATCTACAATGCCATTTACATGCCACGCTCATGGTGCGCTTGCGTCCAGTTCGCCAGCTTGATATACACCAAAATTTGTATTGCGCGACTGACTGAATGACGAACACAAATGGCAGGTCCTAACATGTTAATAATCACATGCATAATATGTACTACAGCATGATTTGCTCTTTGGTGGCTGCTTCGCATTACATCGATTCCCACAGTGCGTGGGACCTGCCGGATTTTTGCTACAAGGACTGAAAATTTTGTTTACAAAGTGCTTGAATATCCAAATCTGTTAAAATGTCATGGGAATGGCTGAGGAATGAAGAAATGTGATGAATGGCAAGGACACACATAAATTGGACCCTGACACTAATACTAAGGTATTAGAAGGCAGGAGCAAGCTCAAAGCTATCTTAATATTGCGGAAACCCTTCACATGGATATTATACTATTAGTGACCATCATGCCTGATACAGCTACATAGTCACTCTTTAACGTTACAAATTAAAAAAAATTATCGGTTGCACATATGCAATATTTGTATGAATTTATTTTTGCAGAGATAGCATAAATTGTTCATATGTACTTAAACATGTGTGCAACCAGGCTGATTACAATCGAAATTGAAATACTTTGGTAATCATCTGATATACCGTACTTATGTAATAAATATACTTTAGTATATACTTGAATTCATTATATATACTAATTAAAATTGGTTATTTCATTAAAAGGTATAAAGCCATCTAATTGAGCTGATAAACTTTTGGTTTTTCATGTCCTTCAACGCAAAAAAAAAATGTGATACGTGCTCTATATATTCAGTCTAATAAGTCCTATTAATGTCCTGTATTGACTTGTGGGTGGCATAGACCAACCGCGCAGGTCCTATATAGGGCCCCCCATTCAGCCTGATTAGGTCCTATATTGTGCTTGATGGGACCCCCATACCAACCCCACAATTCCTACATAGGTCCTATGTAAGTCCTGTGCAGGTCCTATCTAGGTCCTGTATACCACATATAGGTCCTATGTAAGTCCTGTACAGGTCCTATCTAGGTCCTATATACCACATATAGGTCCTATGTAAGTCCTGTACAGGTCCTATCTAGGTCCTATATACCACCATATTGGTCCTATACATTTCCTATTGGGTCCGGTATGAAACCATACGGATCCTATATGAAAGTATATAGGTTTTTTCAGTAGGGGATGCTTGGCTTTTCTTAGCGGAAAGAACACTGCGAAAAGAACCAGGGCTTTCTGTCGCCGTTATACATGGTTGTAAGTTTACACATGCATGAAAAGCCGCCCTATAGTCGTTAGAATGGCACATAGCGCTGCAGTACAGCTATTCTTCCGAACACTGTGGCTTGGGAGTGTGTTTAGTACCTAGGGGCGTAAAAGATACAGTGTAGTCTCACCGAACTCACCAGCACAACGACTTCTTAATTAATTCTAGCACTGTCGCAAGAATGGTCTGTCTGCAACAGCAGCATATCTGGGAGCACTGTATGAGGGCACCGTGGGCAGCAAGATAAACGCGTCTTTAAAGCTGCCTGCTGCTCCTTTTTTAAATGCGAATGCCTTTCGTAGTCGGGCTATGTCAGGCATCCGGCGTTGGCGTTGTGCGGCGTTGTCCGCGGAGGAGGAGGATAGGTTGAGGAGGTGTGCGCGCCGGCAGGTGTTAGATTGAAGCATCTTATTGCGAAGCTTAATCCGGTGGTGGTGGTGTGCGGCGTGACCACCCTTACTGCGCATGCGCAAACCCTTTCAAAAAAAAATAAAAAAAACCTCCTCTTTCCCTCTCTCCTCTAGGCATCCCTCCCCGCGGCAACCACACCCCTCACTGCGCATGCGCCTCCCCCTCCTCTCTCCCCTGCTACGATCCCCCCCTCTCTCCTCTAGGCATCCCTGCCCGCGCCGTCCACACTACCACTGCGCATGCGCGTCCCACCTCTCTCTCCTCTCCTACGCTCCCCCCCTCTCTTCTCTAGGCATCTCTGCCCGCAGCGTCCACACTCCCACTGCGCATGCGCGCCCCCCCCTCTCTCTCTCCTCTCCTACGCTCCCCCCCCTATCCCTCTCTCGCCTCGCGACGCCGACACAGGCAGCGTCTGCTAGCGAGTTTCTTGGTTGAAAAACCCGACTGCTCGCGCTGCACAACCGTTCACTGGCCACCCCGTATATATGGCAATGGATCTTGATCTCCAAGGTGGTGCCGGTGGGAGATTTCTCCTGGGCGTTGTGGAACAATAAAAATTCGCAGCGTGCGCGTTAACTAAAAGCGGACTGCGAGTCTCTGTGTCCAGTTGGAGTCTTCTGTCTCTCATTGCACATTAGCAACGATTGGCATGTTCCAGTAGGAAACACCGCTCCATCGCTGCGTGCTTTACGCATCCCCAGTTTTTAATGCGAATGCATTTCTTAGTCGGGCTATGTCAGGCATCCGGCGTTGGCGTTGTCCGCGGTGGCCTCGGCAGGTGTTATAGTGAGTGGAGAGGAGGAGCGTGCTCTGGTGCGCGAGGGCGCTCGCATCGCGGGAGCTTGGCGGAGCTATATATGAAAAAAAAAATTACAAAAATAAAAAAAAGAAAAAAAAAGAACAAAAGAAAATTAAGAAAAAAATTTAAAAAATAAAAAAAAGAAAAAAAACAGAAAAAAAAAGCAAAAAAAAAACAGGCGCTGCGCCGTGCTCCCGACCAGGCTGCAGAAATTAGGCGCCTTTTCCTTCTTCGAACCACAACCACCATATATAAATGGAGTGAAGCGCGCGCGAAATGCATTCGCATTTCCTCACGATTCCCTTCGGGGAGGTGGGGGCATTTTTTTTAAGGCGAAGGCCTTTAATGCCTCATGCTCACGTCCGTTCGTCCGTCCGTGCCCTGGCACGGTGCCAGGTGGCCGCCGGGGCGCGCCAACACACTCCTGTCACGATGGACTCTACAGCGCTCGCCCTTTGCTTGCGTAGCATCGCTGTGCCCAGCGTGTCTAATCATGCAAGAAGGGAGACGCGCGCATCGCGTTCCATTCTGACCGACCCCGTCTCAATGGGCACAGGCGTTCGCCGACACTTTGGAATTTACAAAGCGTCCTTAAATTTTTAAGTGGCTGGGAAGCGTGGTTGCATTAAAAAGTACTGGCAAGAATTTCTAGAAACTTCGTATTGTTGATTTCAATTATAACACGGGTGTTGAGAACCCCAATATGAGGATCCTGGTGCCGCGGAACACATGTAACGTATTTTTGTTTAAAAAAAGCGCTTTCTATTTCGACTTCGAGGAGGTGGTATTCCAGTGACGTGTTAACACGGTCCGATTTAGGTCGAAGAAGCCTTGTCTGACTGCATGCGTGGAACGTCGCCCTTTTTCCCATAGCCTCATGCTGAAAACAAACGCCGATGCTACGCCTCCTGCCGAGCGTTCGCTGCCGTACCGTTGAGTCATGCGACATGACGTTGGCAGCTGCTCAGAGGGCAGCTCTACGAGCTGCGTGTGTTTACCAAGGAACGCTGCGAGAGGCGCTGGCCACTGTACCAAAAAGGGACTGATGGTATTCAATGATCCCAGTGATCATTGACGTAAGAACTGGTGCTCGCCCAGGGCTAAGAAACACCGAGGGTAGTAAGCGAGTACAAGTGCCTCGAAGTATGGATAAATGAGGGTGATAGGTACATGGAGGTACAGGAAAAAACCTCGGCAGCAAAGAGAAAGAGGAATGCCGCAATAATGAAACACAGAGCGAGATGGAGACACAATAGGAACGAGGTGCCTCGAGGTCTGTGGAAAGGTGTAGTGGTTCCGGGGCTTACA